>PNEQ01131197.1:0-22754 GCA_003012365.1 Medauroidea extradentata
GGGGGCACTTTCCTACCAATGGATGGTCGTTTACTGGGTCCGAGGCACATATTACGTCCACTCGACGTCGCGGGGGCGGCGTCTAGGCGCCGCTACCTCGTCGCGCACGTGGGCGGGTGTGTTCCAATATGCACAAGCCGCTGGGCTTGATGCGCACGACGGGCTCAGATCAGGGGAGGTCAGGGACGACCCGCGTCAATGTGCTTTGTGCAGCCTAAATATATGAATTTTAAAGAAAAAAATAACAATGACGTTAATGTATGTGTATTATATATTACCGCCATATGTTGGCTTCCACAAGGTGCAAAACGAAGCTATTATATCAGCTTTACTGTAAGAAATCCTGTCAAAATTGCTAACGTAAACTTAGATGGAGGTATGAATTTAACAAATATCAGCGAATTTCATGAAAGTAAAAAAATATTTAAGACGCCCGTGGCATTTCCAGCCTGCTATAATCTCATTCTCTTGAAGGCTGAAATTAAGCTGTATTGCTTTATTATGATGCAGGTTTTTCTTAGATTAAGACTATTATGAAACATTCATACATTTGCATAAACGCAACTACTGAATATGAGCGCAATATAATATTAACTTTGTAAAAATTAATAATTTCGGCCTGAGCCAGTCATTATGTGATGGGAGACTATTTATTTCATTTTAGGATAATACAAATACTCTTACATGTTTGTACAACACATAGGCACAAGCAAGGACATAATTGGTACATTAAGACATACATTATATTACAAAATGTTTATGTAATACCTATTTACCATGTGTGTTGAATGTATTAATGCAAATGTTTTACATGCTCTATAGCACAAACGTATAGGGATAAGACAGAATGGAGTAAAATAAAACAAAAATATTTATTCTTGTTATTTATTCATAAAAACCCTTCGGAGATAACTCATAACTTTGTCCGTCCATCCTTTTCTTATTCCAGTGAACAAGGTCCATGTTCTGCTTAGGTCCGATAAATCTGAAAATAGACACAAAAATTAAATTTTGCAATATTTTCAGCTCTAAATATACGTCATCGTCGTCGTCGTCCCCCCAAAGCAAACCCTTTTGGTGGCTAGCCTACTGGGCAGTGAACCCGCGAATTTTCCCGGGCTCTGGAATAGCACACCTTTCGCTTTCATTATTTTAATGGGGCAAGATACCTGTACTGTTTGCAACATATTTTCCTGAACTACTCGATGACTTGCTAAAACATTGACAAGAAGAAACAACAGAAAAATCACAGCCCCGAAAATGCATATTTAACAGTCACTGATATTTTGCTAAATTGGTAGAAACTACAAGAATCGGCCCCTGAAAGAGCCAAAAGGCCATAGTGACATACAGCCGTAAATGCAATCAAAGTGATGTAATCCCATTAGAAGTAGGAGATTAAATATGTTTGACAGAACATACAATGCAAGTGGCAATGTTCTGAGTGTTATAACATAAGGCCCTGAAAAATTCGCGTTTTCTTTCCGACTCAAGCTAGAATTCCAGCAACTGCACGCTCGTGTCACTTTCGCAACTGGTCCTTGATTTATTTGACACCTTCTGGAAGTCGCTGAGCCAATAACAAAATTCTAACTTATCACATGGCTATTTTTCCATGTAAGCGAGCAGCTAATGAGCAGCTGCTGGCTGTATGCTTGAGAAAACATACAAACGGTCCAAAGATGTCGAGGTGGGCTACATGCCAAGGGCCTTCAGGAGGTTGGTCCGTATCTCTACCAAAATTGGCCTGCTGAACCTGTTTACATTTCTGACAGTTTTCACAACTGCGGACATAGGCAGAGACGTCCTGTTTCAAACCTGGCCACGCAAAGGTGGTAGAAATTTTTTGGAAGGTTTTGTTGACACCCAAGTGTCCTCCAAATACAGAATCATTGTAATATTTCATTATCATGGGATGCATGGCTTCAGGAGCTAACACCTTCCTAGCACGACCGGAAGTACCAGTAAAATAAATAATACCCTGTTCTTCCACATAAGGCACCACATTATTCGAGGCTAGCTCACCTCGTATCTGGCTACATAGAGGATCAGTTTTTTGACCGTCTTTAATGGTAGTAAAACACTCAGGGAAACTCTGCAAAAGGGCAACACTTTCAATTGGTGTCAAATTTTCAACCTGAAATTCCGCGGAGTCAAACATCCGGGAAAGGACATCCGCCACAACATTATCTGATCTGCGCACGTGATAAATTTTGAACCTAAAACGAGACAGACGAAGGACCCAACGACCCAATTTTCCCAACTGGTTAGGGTGATTCAATACCCAGATAAGGGCCTGGTTGTCAGTGTACAGGTCAAATTCTTCGTGTTCTATGTAAGGAGCAAATTTTTCCATTCCAAACAGGCAAGCTAATGTTTCTTTTTCATGTGTACCTAAATGTCGCTCTGACTCTGACAAAGTTCAACTAGCGAAAGCTACTGGAGCCACCCCATCAACCGTCCTTTGACCCAAAACAGCTCCTAGAGCAATCGAGGACGCATCAACCTGAACAACAAACCGTTTGGAGAAGTCGGGTAAATGCAAAACAGGAGGAGTAGACAACAGTTGCTTTAATTTGACGAAGGCCGATTCTTGTACAGCACCCCAAACAAAGGCAACATCTTTCCTTATCAACATGTTTAGAGGAGCAGCCAGCTCGGAAAAAATGCGGAATAAAGCGCGAATAATACCCGAGCAACCCTAAAAATTTCTGAACCCTCTTGTTGTTACGAGGACGGAGAAAGTTGACAACCGGAACCATCCGCTCGGGATCCATTAACAGTTTACCTTCAGAAATTATATCCCTGATAGCAAAATAAGCTTGATTCAAGCTTGAATCATGCTTGTCATGACAGGTCTGCAAGCTTGCAGCAAGCTTGTCATGTCAAGCCATAAGCTTGAATCAAGCTTGAATGAAGCTAACTAGTCTCCACACGACAAGCTGGCAGCAAGCTTGCGAACAAAGCTTGATTCAAGGTTGCTGCAAGCTTGTAGAAAGCTTGCCTCGTACAGGGTAGGATACAACTGTGAAAAATAGGCTTGACTCAAGCTTGATTCAAACTTACCAAATTGGGCTTGTAATGGCAAGTCTAAATCAAGTCAATTGCAGGCTTGCTGCAAGTTTACATGCTATCTGGGATAGCCCAGAAATTTAACTTGAGGCATTGCTAAAGAAACCTTGTTAGGGTTAACAGTGATACCAACCTCACAAAACCATGTCAAAACTTTAGTTTTATGTTCTACATGACTCTCAATGGTAGAACTGTAAATAAATGACATAATCAACGTAATTAAAAACGAAATCAAATTTGTATTAAAACAAAATGTGATCAAGTACCCTGCTCAGGGCCTGAGTGCCAAAATTCGCCCCCATAGGGATGCGAGTAAATTCATTCTGATTCCAGGGCGTGCTGAATGCAGTGTATTTACGGTAAGATGGATCTAATAAACACTGGTGGAAACTGTTGTCCAAGTCCAAAACAGAATAGTACCGTGCATTACCAAGATGCTGCAGGGCATACTCAACAATAGGCAAAGGGAACGGGTCCTTAATTATTTTACGGTTAATAATAATGGGGTTAACCACAAGGCGGTATCCGCCGTCTTTCTTTTTCACCAAAAATACAGGGGAGCAGTATTCAGAGGTGGAGGGAGTTATAACAACAGCAGATAATAACTTGTCAATAATTTTACGAAAATCCTCTAACTTCGTAGGAGAACAGTGAAAATAGCGTTCTTGCACCGGTTATCATCACTCAACATAAATTTTTACGGTAACAAATCACACTTCCCAATTCTAGTGGTTAGCACATCTTTAAATTGCTGATGCAATTAATCTAATTTGGAACTTTCAGGCAATGTTACATTACTTGAAATAACAGTGGCTACCTGAAATGGTTCATCAGGTGACCGCAACGCTACTTTAATATGAGGGGCAAAACCAAACATTAATGAGTGATCCTCAAAGTTAAGGGTATCACGAGTCTGGCCTAAAAATTCTAACCGCAAAATTACATCTTGGCTTAAACCAGAAAAAATCCAAAAGGGAAACGTCCAAGAAAACCGTCCTCTCTTGAAATGAAGAAACACAGGGTGTGTTAAATTTACTACCTGTCCATTGGCGATACACACCTGCATACAATG
This sequence comes from Medauroidea extradentata, assembly GCA_003012365.1. NCBI lineage: Eukaryota > Metazoa > Arthropoda > Insecta > Phasmatodea > Phasmatidae > Medauroidea > Medauroidea extradentata. The sequence goes on from PNEQ01131197.1 coordinate 4,145, forward strand.
TTCTGGGAGCACTCTGTACTTGCGCCCCACAATAAATGACGGAAGGGAATCAAAAAAAGAATCGCCCACAAGACAACAAGTGGCGCCGGAATCAACAAGAGCTTCAACAGAGTGACCATAAAATGAGGTAGACACATAATTATTATGACAGGGTGGCGGACGCTTAGGAACTAATTTGCACATCGCCCACCGCCATTATTGGTGACAGCACTGGAAGGGCCAGCAAGCAAATGATGCACTTAGCGTAACTGTTGAGTGAAGCACGCAATTACATGTTGAACAAGAGGGGGTAAAGAAGTGTGGTATTCAGACATAGCAGCCAAACGCCCCTGCACTTCACTAGCAAACGTTCTTAAATACTGAAAGGTTTTGGGAACTAAACATAAGGTACAAAATTGCCTAACATGAGGTACCAAATACTCCAAAATAATGCCTACCAATTCTTCCCCTGCAGTTAACATATTAAGGGCACGTTCATGCTCAATAATAGAATCAATGAACGAGTCCATCGGCTCACCTGGCCTTTGAAATCCGTAAACCAAATGATGATGGTACCGCTGAAACACATGTGAGGGTAAGGCAAAAGCTAAAACTTTAGTTTTAAATGTGTCATAAGTACCATTCTCGTCCTTTATTTCCTCCGTAATAAGAATTAAGAAATGTCCAGAACATTTAATAGCCAAACTACGTAAGAAGTGGTGATCAGAGCATAAACGTAACTCCACTACCCGACTAGCGGCCACAAGGAATGACAGCACGTGGGCTGGCTCGGTGTTGGACAAATGGGGCAAGGGCTGGATAGACTGGAATAATAATTTCTCTTTAAAATGAGTGTTACTCACCCCTGGTGCTTCCATGGAGCTTGGCAGACATAAGCTGGACGTTTCGCCCCGTTCACTATTGCGAATAAAATCAACGGCAAGATGCCGTAACTATGCAACTGTCGAAACCACGTCATACTGAATCTCGCAATCTTGGAGAAATGCCTCAATGTTAGCCTTAGGAAGTCCGTAAACGAACGAAACGTTGACTGCCATAGTACACATGAAAAATAAAGTGGCAGGTATTAGCACACAGCAGAGTTGTAGCGCAGAAATTTGTAACATGCCGCTTGGTGCGGACAATAAAAAATATTACAAATTGAAACAAAGGTATAAACAATCAAGTTTTACTAATCAAAAATTACAAAGTTGGCAGTCTAAACATATGGAAAATCCAAATATGTATCCACACAGTGGACATTACTAGCGTCTGTTGAGACGGAAAATTATTATTTAAAAAGGTTACAAAATATATTAATTAGTTTTACAAGGATCACAAAGTATATCAACTGAAAAAAGAAAATATCTGGGCAAGTCATCACAAAGGTAGTTACTTCCGCGGGCTCCATAATGTCAAAATCTGGAGTTACAAAGCTAGAAGTTAATAAAGCAATACACGTGTGTGCAAAAAGCCATCGGGCAGTCAAGCAACAAATAATCACAACAGCTAATAAATACCATGTGGAAAAGTCAAATAGCAAAGAACAATAGCAAACCCTACAAAAAAAAACATTTTAATACCGAGAGAGAGAATTTTTCATCAGACGGCGACCGAAAAAAGAATTTAGAAAAACTAATATAACATGAATTAAACAAACTAAGTTAAGCGTAACACATGACGGCAGCCGCCTTGCTCGCCATGGGGGGACAAGTCCCCAACCTACCCTTCACACTAACAAGGAGCTCGGAAGTACTTACATTCTCAGTGCCCACGTCCAGAAGAGAAAGGAAAGTTAGTTGACGGCCTACAGAAGAACCTTAGCTCAACCTGGCCAGAGTCTTGCTGACGTGCCATCGCAGGGAAGAGGAGAAGGGGAAACATAGAGTAAGAGCAAGGAAATATAGTGTTACTAAACAACAGCCTTCCGATCCATCAAATAGTCACGTGGTCCACTGTGCACCACGGACGAGAGCGCTGTAGGCACCCAAACAGTGCAGTTTCACTAAAACAAACTATTAATTCAGTCTTGACAACAGCCTATGTATTCCAATATAAATATATATTACCACAACACATTATGAGATTAACAATTTAAAGACTTTCTTTAAAATTTCGCTATAACAAACGTGTTATTTCAGCTGAAACAACATATTTTTTTATAATATTAATCATAAATCATAGAAAATAAATATTGCTGCATAACTACCATGACCATCCTTTTCACATCGTTTTGTTCACTACCATAGATAAATTCGAACAATGTGTAGGCGCAACTTTGATTGCATGGTTGTACATATGAAAGAAAATCGCATTAAAAACATGACATATTGATTGTAGCTATTTCATCTATAAACAATGGCTCTACAGATGTGGACCGACCGAAGGCTATAGTGAAAAACATCAAAGGCCATTAGACGTATTTTAGCGTTTGAATTGGTAGCGGTACCAGTAAACAGAGCATTTTAGCGCTCCTGTTTACATGGGTGTTTGCAAACATGCTGCAACAAGGCTGAGGGTTTTTACACGTTTCTGGCAACCGAGGCAGGAGGACGGTTACAGGGTTTGTTCACAGGATGTTTACCTTTACTTTTATTTCCTGTTTTGTTTCGAACAAATATGAAACCAAAACAAACTCTATTTATGTGAAATATGGACGAAACTTAAGTTATTTTAAAATAAAATGATGCAATATTAATTTTTCATCATATACTGGTGCACAATTAAATTTATTTCTACAATTTATTATGTTGTAAATGTAAAAAAATAGTGAAAGTAGTTTATTTTCCAATAAACGTATTCGTGAAGAAGTATTTTCCTTTATACAGTCCAATTCTATTCCTGATAAGACAATAACAAGTACATAATTTCGTAACTCCATGGTGGTAGCCATTTATGTTTACTGAATATTGCATTTTAGCGATTTCTTGTAAATGCAAACAGATTCGGCAAACGCTTGCTAACAGCTTGTGACCAATTCAACCGCTAAAATACGCCTATTGTTGTCTTGGATCGTTTGTTTACATTTAGTGCGGACTTCTGCGGTTTTATGACTTTTTGCTTGAAATGTCAACAAGAAAACGAAAAGCATGTGTCATAAAAATATTTATGACTGTAACAAAGATGTGGGTGAGATCATTGAAAAGACTTTCGTTGCTATTAAATTTGGAAACTTAAAATCGACTATGTTCATAATTTTGGGTCAATCTTGGAATTGGAAAGAAAAAAACATTTTTGTGTAAAATGTAAAATGCGTGTGTTCGGCACAGCACAATATACTGGAGAAAAGGTCGTTCAACTGGTTAATTCATTCCTGATTATGTGTGGTACACTGGAAGGTTAACACTCACCTCTGAAAACATAGGCCGCAATTTGCTGTGTAAAATAATGAAGATTTACATAAGGAAACCACAAATACAAAAAAGCCACCGTCCATTCTGATTTTTCCAAAATTTGAGTTTGTTTTTATTGTAATGTAATTTAGTTTAATAAGTTTTCTTTGGGAGCTTATGAAATTAATTTAAGAGTTTTGGAAGGGGTCACCATAGCCTTCACAAATTTATTTTAGTTAAACTTTTTTTTTATTCCTTAACTTTACGTAATATTTTGATAGATTTTCTTATGCAATGCAATGTGCTGAAACTGAAATTTTAACTATTTTCGTAACATTTTGTCATGCTTAGGCATACTCGTGTTTTTAAAATATAATTTTAGATGAGGTACTATATCAAAGTCTTTCCTACTTTAATTTTAGTAAAGTAAATACTTCAAACCTAGGGACAAAATGTTGAATTCATAAAAGACATACATTTTTTTATAAAACAATTTCATTGTAAAGAACTTTGACGGGAACGAGGGTGGAGGAGATGGTGATCAGAAAATACTAGCGTGCTTTAAGATCGTTCCCGACTAGGCGCCAGCCGGTTAGCAGAGAACCGGCACTCAGATGTTATGAGTGGAGTTATCTCAGGGTCGTGTGGCCGACGGCCGGCTTCAAAATCTCCTCGTCCTCCGCCGTTCTAATTACTCAGGGGAGTGTTATGGCCCTCTCCACGCTCATATCCATACACACGCATTGCACTCGACATGGATTTCGGGCACCTGTACACCCATATAAATACTTACGTCTCCGGGTTGTAGGGTCCCGTGCACTGAAACACCGTGAAGCGGCGAAGTCAATAATAACACAGATATATATAGGCAAGGCGTTATTATTTACTCACATCGGTCTCCCAGTACAAAACACAATCCTGGCGATGTATGAAACGGATCCGGACCTGGCCCGTCCGGTAGGCGACGCGGTAGAATTCCCACGTGGTGGGAAGTAGAAAATTACGGTATGAAAATCCCCTGGGCGCGGAACGAGTCGACAGGGGAGAGGGGTTAACCCGGGCACGTAAATTACGTTAAATTACTGTTCCAGACAAAGAAAGACAACGACTATTGCAGTGAATGATAAGACAAAAGAGATGCTGGTGCCCGGGTGACCGTAGCCGAACCGCCTCTACACGCCGCCAGTAGTCAACTGCCGAAGCCTTGGCGGGCTCAGGGCGACCTTGCTGCTGAGCGCGCCAAAACTTCGTTCACACAAAAAACACTTACAACATATAAACAAAGCACTTGGAAAATTTGTATCAAATTTAGGCTTGATGATTAATGTCCAAAAGGTTGTTTGGAATGTTCATATTTATGTTTTGAAAATTTTATGTCAGACAATCTTTTACGTTACGTGCATTTAAATTACATTAATAACAGAGAATTATTTTAATATTGTTAAATGAAAAATCTAGAGAGCAATGTTATTATAAAGAAAAGTATTTTAACAATTAGAAGTTTTAAAGAATTTACACAGCAGAGGTTGCCGGTTGGACGAGTCCAATATTACGTTAGGCGCAAGGGTGTATCTACCCGAGTTTGTGGTTAGACCTGACAAGTCTTTCCCGGGGGCTGAATTTTGGGAAACAAGGTTACCCCTGGCCTACGACGTCTCTTTATCACACTACACACGTGTACCCTTTTCCCTCACTCGCACAGAACACGCGCACTGACACGTCGTGGTTCACATAGTGTTTGTGGCTTTTAGGCTTGATGGGACGTATTTCCAGCAATTGCCGGAGGTCAAGAGGGTTTGTTTTATGGCTGGACATTGTGTATGACTGCGGGGGCGGCGTCGGGACGCCGTTGCCTCTTGGGACCATGCTGCCGGGCGCTTTCCCATATGCGCCCGCAGTACTGGTTTCCAGGTGTGTTCCTGCATGCAGGGTGCGCACGACGGGCTGTTCCGAGGGCATGCGGCTTGGTCCGCGTCAACTTCTCTATGCAAACTTAATTAATTTATGGTCCCCTAAGGTTTGTTATAGTGAAGTTTTACTATATTTTTAGTTCTTAATGGTTTCAGCATTTACTTGACAATGGGACGCTACTTTCAATGTGCATTTATATGGGGTAAGAAAGTTCTGTTAATTAATTTTGTCTCACCATGATATTGCTTTACACAATGAAATCACAAAACCATGATGTTGACTTTTGCTACTACTATTCCCACTTTACATACATCAAAAACAGTTTTTGTATTGTTATTGTTCCAGCCACTAGGCCTGAGAAGGTAAGATCGATTTGACATCTGCTTTTGCTTTTGTCAAAGTGTTTTCTCTACCCATAACCTCACATAAAAGTTATTAGAAATTGTAGTACCTTAACTCAGTTGCAACAGCATATTTGATTCTTGTTAAGTATTATACGATTTAAAAAAACTCTCAGTTCTACTGCAACAATATTGAAATACTTCTGGTAATGAAACTTGTAGCAGCAACACTAACTACAAGCCAATTAAACACCTAATTTTTTGCTAATGGGGCTTGATATCTACAGGCCTAGACGGGAACATAGATATTTAAAATGTTATACAATTCTATGCAATCTAAACTCAATTGAAAATTTTTAGTTAAATAACAAGTTCACTGTACTTGTTTAAATACCAGTCCGTTAAGCGAACTATGGAAATTAAATCAGCATGTTCAGCTAGCTGCCGAGGGCGCGAAGTGCCAGGCGATAGGCCAAGCCACCATTGTTGTGCACATCAGGGACATAGAGACCATAACAACTGCTTTGGTCGCACCGGAGTTAAGGGAGGATGACATCTTGGGTCTGCCCAGGCTCACTGACCAAACACGGTGGTAGAGCCCACAGCGAGACGCATTCACTTCGGCACTGTTGAACGCAGAACAGCTTACAGTACAGAGGTGAAATCAAGGGACCGTGCAACTGCAGTTAGACTAGAAGATATCTCAAACGAAGTACCCCCAGCTTACAGAGAGGCTTTTCAACGGCTGTCAGAAGAGAGGAGGGAAGTGTTCGTGGCAAACGATATCCTGAGACGTTCTGCGTTGACGGAACACCGAATCGACCTCACCACGCAAAACCCGATTTACACACCCCCTAGGGGCTACTTGCCACACCAAGCCATAATTATTAAAGAACAGATACAGGAAATGCTGGCAGACGGAGTCATTGAACAGGCCAACAGCCGGTACAGTTCTCAAATCACATTAGCCCCCAAGATAGACGGTACGCTGCACTTCTGTGTAGATCTGAGATGCGTGAACCTCGCAACGGAAAACCTGTCCCCACTGTACATCAGCATAAAGAATGCACTGTCAACTATTGGGCGTGCGAAAGTGTTTTCCTCCCTAGACCTGCGAAGTGGCTACTGGCAGGTTCCAGTATGGCAGGACGACCGGGAGAAAACCGCATTCACGGCACCCGACGGCAGCCAATACCAATTTTGTGCCATGCCATTCGGCCTCAAGGGGGCGCCCGCGACGTTCCAAACAATGATGGTGCAGGTGCTGAGTGGACTGGCCGGGGAATTCACGCTAGCATATCTCGATGACGTGCTGATATGGTCAAACACATGGGAAGAGCATCTGATCCAGTTGTCGCTCGTCCTGACCTAGAAAGGCTGGCTATCAATGGACTGACATGCGCGTACCCAAATGTCACATAGGGAAGGCGAACATTGAATTCCTGGGCCACATGGTCAGCAAGAAGTGGATCGAACCCAACGCCGAACACCTGCGTCTTGTGGAGGAGTGTCAACCACCGGCCACGCGCAAGCAACTGCGCAAGTTTTTCGGCTTGATTAATTATTTGCGCGAACATATAAAGGGATTCGCAACAATAACAACACCATTGACAGTGCTCCTATCCCCACAGAAACGTTACAGTTGGACCGCAGAGGCTGACCAAGCATTCAGAGATATTAAGACTGCGTTCACAAAGTGTGAGACCCTAGCCCACTACGACAGTCAGCGCCCACTATATCTCCAGACGAATGCAAGTCAGGAAGGGGTTGGTGCGGTGCTGTACCAATATGGCGACACGGGAGAAAGACGCGTGATTGATTTCTCGAGTGCCAAATTTGGCCCCACGGAACGACGATACCATGTGAATGAGCAAGAGTGCTTAGCTGTTGTGTGGGTGACGAAATGTTACCGGGCCTACTTAGAGTACCAGAGGTTCATTCTACGCACCGACAACAGGTGTCTTGTGTGGCTACAATCCATGAGTGAAGCACGTAGCAAACTTGCAAGGGGGTCAATGGCATTGCAGGGCTATGACTTTGAGGTGGAACATGTCGCGGGGGACGACAATCAGCTGGCCGATGCTATGTCGCGTGCGCCGTGCACTGACGTCGTTGTACGCGACATGATGGACTGGGAAGACATCCTGCCGCCCGGAACGCAACCAACTGATGCCCAGCTGTATCAGCTGATAGCGGTACCGCAAGAGGCCAACGTCAACACCATCTACGAGCAGGTTGTGGCGGCACAGCGTTATTGTAACGTATGCCAAGACAAGCACCAAGAGTGCGCGGATGCATTGGTGAATCACTGGCGAGTAGTCGACGACCGTGTGGAGACACCCCCCCCCCTTCGGGATGGGCCATGGAGACTGTTTGTACCCCAGTGTGAACGCGGGAACGTACTACGCCATGCCCATGATGGGCATTTCGTCGGACACCCAGGTTCGTGCCAAACAGCCCGCAACATCAACCACCTGTTCTACTGGCCAGGGGTGACCCGGGCAGTACAACGTTATGTCAGAAGCTGTGAAAACTGCAACAAGTTCAAGTCTCGAAGAGCCGACGGCGAAAGCAGCAGCAGCCACGTCTACCGGAATGCCCCTTTGAAACGGTCGCCCTGGACATTATGGGCCCATACCCGCGTTCCACCAACAGCAAACGGTTCATTCTAGTGGTGACAGACATGTTTTCTAGCTGGACCGACAGAAGCGTATGCTGTCCCCAGCACACGCGTCAACAACCTAGTATGAGCACTTGACACCGAGTTATATGCAAGGTGGGGCTACCCTAAAGTGTTGCTCACGGACAACGGGTCGCGGTTCACCGGGAAAAAGTGGAGAGACGCATGTGGGAAGTGGGGCGTCTACCACCACACCACGCCGGTATACCACCAGCGTGCCAATCCCATGGAGCGTCGGAACTAAGAGCTGAAGATGAAGCTCCGACTCTGTGTGGGGAAGAGGCACGAGACATGGGCCGAACACCTGCCCGCAGCCCTGTTCACGCTCAGGTGTCGAGTGAACGCAGCAACCGGACCATCACACGCAGCAGCAATGCTGGGATGCAACTTCAGGCCCCCAGGGGAGTACCATTGCCCTTCCATCAACGAGGAGGAACCTGTAAGCCCTGAAGTCAGAACAGAGAGGCAGCAGGAGCAGCATGCGGCGATGAGGTCCAAACCAACAATGCTACGTGCAACAGTGGCTCAAAACCACGGAACGCCCCCCGAACAGCTTCAGTCGGGACAGTGCGTATACATTAGAGCGCACCCTCTCTCAGTAGGCAAGCGGAATTACTGTGCAGGCTTTGCAGCAAAGTGGAGCGAACCTCACCAGTTCTTGCGAGCTTGCGGCAGAACCACCTACCTCGTCCGACGTCACAAAGGTAGGGTGACCAAAATACACAGAGATGACCTGCGGGATGCATATGGCGGCGAAGGCGGGATGCCCTGTGGCACCACGCCCCCCAGAGCAAACCCGCCAGGTATGGCACCACCTGACACCCCACGGGCAGGAGACGGCCCTCCCAAAGGGTGCCTAAGACGCCTCTTCGTCGACCGGACACCGCAGACTGCGGCAGCGTTGAGATGCCACCTGCCGAAGCGGCCCAACACAGCCCCTGCGGCATGACGCCAGGGATAGCGGTAACGGGACCGCCCGTTCACGACAGACCCCAAGGAGGGACCAGCGACGTCGACGCCCAGCTGCCACTGGACGAAGACGACCGCCAGGTACCCTCCGGCCTGTCGCAGGCTACCAGACAGTACGACATGGAAGTCAACTCGACATCAGTGCTGTACGAGGGGGGGACAGGGTGCTCTCGCTGCCCCTCTCCACCTCGGCCGTCAAGACCCAGTTCCGCGGCTACCTCTGCAGCCAGACCTGGGTGACTTGGACTCTGGGGATCACCTACGGGGCTAGGGAGGCCTCCCGCTTCTCCGCCGGCCGACACCCTGTGTGCACCACCTGCAACAACGAACCGATGTCCCAGACTGCAGCAACGGCGCTTCACAGTCGTCAGCCACCCCAGCCACGCAGATACTTTCTCCGTACGCAGCCAGCCGGCCCACGGATTCTCTCCTGCTGCAGGTAATGCGACGGCGGCGTTGTGATGCACAGAATGGCTCCCAGGAGGGGGGCATTTGACACGGGTCGTTCCGCAACTCCCTCTCTCTAAGCCCATCGTGCGCATCATGCCAACCAATACGGAATGGCTAGAGCGGCCATACCGCCGCTGCATATTGGAACGCACCCGACCACGTGCACACTCGAGGTAGCGGTGCCTAGACGCCACCCCCGCGACGTCGAGTGAAGTGAACATGTGCGTCGGCCCCTCAGGACTGCCGTACATTGGTAGGAAAGTGCCCCCTTGACGGAAACGTAAGTAAAGTCACTTTGAAAACACACGCCTTGATTTAGCACTCAAGTGGTATTTCCGTCAAGGAAGATTGCACCACCTACAGGCAGAATCATTCAGAGGCCAGGGGTAAGTGACTTTAATATATGTAATTGATATGTATTAACTTTCCGTATTTAACCTAAAATCACGTAGAAACACCCCTTTGCCTCTTGGCAAGTTGGACTCGCCCACGAAGCCAAACTTGCCGCACAAACATCTTCATGTTTTCTCCACCAAACAGTTTAAATTTATAATCAACATATTAATGTCAGTGCTGTTTCATGAGTCTAATTATTAATATTATGTAATTCTTCAGTGTCGATTTCTTTAAGCATCTTGTAATCCGAAATTTAGAGTGAATAAAAAATACGTGCATTTTCAGCAAATTTTCCCACTAAACAAATTTGGGACTCTAATCCTCAAGATTCTTTATTATTAGTGTTTTGGGCCTTTGCCCCTTATGTAATTGTAGGTTTTAACGTGTTCGGCGGATGCTTCCCGCGCTTTGGCTGAACGGCGCCATGCACGCGGAAAGGACTCGCCAGTTGGCATTACGTGGCGGACCGAGACGGTCGACGTGTTCGTCACTCCGGGTCGTCCACAACTTTGCAACTGATCATTAGTGTATCAAAAGTATTAACTTTACTCGGAACCGTTTTATTAACTTCGCTGGCCCGGAGGTCGACATCTCAACCCCTGCGACTCACCGTCCAGGGGCGTAAACTAATTTTATTTTCACACCCCTGTGGTGTGATTTTATCAGGCAGCTTCACCCACCGGTCGGGCTCAGGATCGGGTCCGCTTATTGTGCAATCAGTGTATGTTATTGTGGATAACGGTGCTCTCTTCAATAAATACGTTTCTACCAGAACAGGTGCGTACTTATTGCTTGCCGCTTCACGGCCATCAGGGCGCGGGACCCTCCAACCTGCACTACAGTGCAAGACCCGTAGGGTGTATTTTGTGTGTGTATCTTTATCCTAGTGCTACGGGTGTGGGAAACACCATAAGATTCCTCTAAGTAAGTAATAATACTATCGACGTCGAGTTGGGAGTGTTTTCTTGCAACACCACGGCCGTCGGCCATGTGGCCCTGTAATTTAGAGTCTCTGTTCTCTGAGTGCCCGTTCTCTATTAACTGGCTGGCTCACCGGGCAAAACAACTCCTAGCCACGACCCCCGCTCGCATCAACACTACAACTAAATAAAGAATGAATATAATTCTGTGAATAAATATGATGATTACGCACTTTATTAATAATTACGCATAATATTGTAAATAATTCAAACAGCACCTTAGTTTTAACAAATGCATTTAAATTTAAAAATCTTTTTTTGACCACAGCCGTAAAAGTACTTTAACGTCTCATAGATGTCGTATGGACGTCGTAAAACACTACCTCTCAAAATAGTTACAGTGACAACATCGGTGCGACATCGGAGTGGGACCAAAATGTGATGCGACCTAAACGGGACATTGCGACGTCCGTACGACGTTGTCAAGACCATATGTGCTGTATGGGGTGCGTAATTTAAAAACATGTAATTCAAATAAGTCTTCGCTACACATAATGCACATGTGCATTGTATGCCGACTGTCACCAGCAAAAAATATCCAACTTTTATTGTGTAAGTCGTACACCTTTATATTATCCAGTTTGCAACTGCAATTACAGAAAATTTAATTAAATTTTTTTGAATTTTTTGTAGACATTATTAAGGACTTATTGTGAAAAATATAAATATATAGTAATATTTTATTCTCGGACGAAATGAATCTAGTATTCCTTAGCAAAATTTTCATTATATGCATTCTAAATATTTTATTGTAATAGCTCTACATATTGTCACAATGTTAAACTGCTCTGATTTTACTGTACAGTTGTTGGGATAAAGGTATCAATTAAAATTTATTAATTTAATAGGCATCCCTCATTTTCAGATTCACATTTTAATTAAATTTTTTGTAGTGATCGTCAATGTATATTTATGTAGTAGATTCGGTAATGAGCTATGTAAGCTATTTGTAACGTCAGGGTAAAAGGTAGACAAATAGAACATTGTTTCCCAAACATGACATTTGCATCCAAAAACACAATCCCACGTCATTTAATATTTTTAACTGCCAAAACTTTGATAAACAGGCAGAAAACATTCTGTACATAATCATTATTTTTGTACATTTATTTTGGTGGCTGAAACGTAATTTCATTTCCCATGGTACGCACAAAAATGTATATCTTAAATAAATATTCAAGCAAACAAATAGCCCACTAGCTTCCTTGATAACATCTTTGTCCTCCATTTTGTCGTATGCACTGCTCCACTCTGGAGTAGGTGACGTCGCGAATACGGAAAATCGCAAGTTGCAACTAATCATGGCGATTAATCTATGGCTGAGATTTTTAAATGATTGTAGCAATGGGATTTTGACAGTTATAATTTAATGGTTTGTGGACATATGCAACTGCTCATGATTCGCTGATCAAGATTGTATCTTTGACAAAGTAAAAAAACTATATACAACACACGCGAAAAGTAGAAAAATAAATAAATAAACTATCACTGAAGACTTCCCCTCGGATTTTTTGTTTATTTAGGGCCGTATATAGAAACAATTTTAGTCATGGTTTAAAAAATTGTCTCAGTTTAAATCGCCATGTTTAGTAATTACTTGCGAATTTCCATATTCAGAAAGCGCAATTAGAGGTGACTATTTTAGTACGGGTTTAGCTAGTCATGATTTAAGTTAGTCAAGGCAGGTGGGTGAGATTAAACATGATCATTTGTTAGGTTTGGAACAAATATGGCGGCATCTGCCAGGCACAAAGCAAGTGTATCTACAATACCACCAACAGGTGGCAGATTGTATATATATAAAAATTCCTTTACATTAATTATTTTTCCACAATATTTAATTTAAATTTTAAATTTCTTATTTCTCAGATAATTTTTAAATACTTGAGTAACGTATTGCTTCTTGTTATGATTCACTATAAGTTTTGTAACTGTTTCAAGGGAACCATTCCCAAATGAAATATATAAAACCATGTTATAACATCTGAGGAATTGATAGAGTTTTGTGGTTCCTGGGGCTTCAGTTATACTGCTGGTAGTCTGAAAAGTCGTGAAATTTTGCTGGATCACAGTTGTGCCTGTGATCCTAACATGTATGTTATGTAAGTTCGGAGTGGTTTCTGTCTTGTAACAAATAATGACATTCTTGTTCCTAATAATTAGTATATTCCAGTTAGTCAATTTTTTTTAATGCTTGGAACTAAAACTATGTTTCGCACATTTCAAGTTACAAACATTTGTTATACAATTCCATTTGTTTAAGCCATAATGTTGTTCCGAATTTAATTCGTTTTGTTTACATATTTGAAAGTAAAGTTTAAGTATAAATGCACTCTAAATGTATTATAGTTATTCCAGGTTCGTAGTTGTTCTGCTCTGACACAAAGATTTTATGCAGTAGTTATTAATAGGAAATTTCTTTTTTGAATGTGGAACTTTTTGCCTGTTGCTCAAAAGTTACTAACACATAAATATATATTGTAAAACAACCACTGTTTTCTGTGAAAATAAACGAAAGCACAGAGTGTTTTAAAAATATAACTGTTACGAATGTGCATGATAAATGAACAACAGACATGACAATAGTCAGAAGACACTTAGTACAAGTAATGTTGTTTTCCATCAGATGTTCTAAAAAATAACTTACGCATGCACAGTGAGGATCCGCACGTGTGTGGTGCATATGTGAATGAGTGAGAGAGAGATAAACTTGGGAAGCGAGAAAGAAGTGGCTTAAGAGGGGGCTGTGTGCATGCGTGTGTTGTGTAAATTTGCTCAAGGAGGTAGGGTAGGAGAAGTTAGCACACTTCCACTTTACTCATAAGATACTTCTGCATTCTTTAAAACGTTCCAAACATAAGTAAAAGCCAACTGCGAAACGTGTTACAGAAATATTACAGTTATTTTTAACTGTTATGTTAAATACTGACCATCTATAGTGGGTAGCAGTTATGAACTAATTTGTTATTTTATCAGAATTAATAATGGGTAGAGGCATGAGTATTTCACGTATTGAATCTAGTTCAGGTTGAACATCAAGAACGTATACCTCACTTTTGCTTCGGTGTTTAGATAACAGCTGTTTCGACGCAACTTTTTCGTCTACAAGTCAGTAATGTGTAACAAAATAATTCGTGGGGATATTATGTGCCACCCGTTTGTACAGATAAAAGCCGAAGCAAACAAGACCTTGACCAGAGCGTGTATAAGACTGAGAAGTCTAGGCCGCAGCCAGATAAACACGCGAAATAATCGTGCCTCTAGTAATAGGTTGAATCAGATCCATTTAAAGAGCTAGCTGACAAGTGCTTGCTCTTCACTGTGAGTCGAGGACCCCGAGAGCTGCAGTAATGTCAAATTCAGTCAATTTGGCAGACCCAGGTAGTTTGGTTCTAGTCATACAAGTAAATTGTTCTTTGTATACATTTTGTTTGAACTATATAGTTAGCCATCTGAAAAAATTCTAGTCGAGATAGGGATGCGTACATTTTTTCCTAAATCACACATGCAAAGCTCGAACATATTGTTGCGAGCCACGCCAATCTGGCTGAGCAGTGTAAGGTGATTAAATGGCGGTAAACCTAGCGATACCTTCATTGCTCATTGTGTGTGCTTGCAGAATACTGTAATAGTTTAGCATTTCAGAGCATTGTTTTATTCTAACGAATTATTTACTTCGTGTGGTGAATCCACTAATAATGCCTCAATTACTATTCAAAAGAACTCTGTGCCGAAATGTTTTACAAACATAACATAAGCATGGCAGCATAACATTGTTAGACGAACTCAACCACATAAGTAACACAGCAACAAAGTACTGGTTGCATCTTGTCGTTAATCTTAAAAATATGTTTAATTTACTATTTTTCCAATCTTTAAAAATCCAAGAATAAGAATAGAAGTTTGATGCGTTTAGTTTACAAGTAGTGGCAGTGTGGAACCAACCAACACAAAATGAACGACACGAACGGTTTCGTTCCTCAACCTGTTCAGTTTGACCGACCTGTAGGTTATAATACCTTAGAAGTTTGCTGTCACAATACATGTCCTCGCGTTCTCCCCTGTCTGTCGTATCGACTAAAACTGACTCTGTGTCCGGTGAGAGTGCGGTAGGAATGAAGCTGCGTTGGAATGTTCTGGGTGCCACCTAGTTAAGCGTGTAGCCGGGAACACGAGGCTCGATGGGTCGTGGTCCGTTCGTGCCGGCATGTCCCTCTCTCACCTAGCAATTCGAAGCAGCTGCGTATCGGTAAAAAACAGGGAGGACCTGGAGAATACTACACCTTACATGGACACTTATGGGGCTGTCCACACCCTCATAACCTAGGGCCTTAAGCGAGCCAGTCCCAAATGACAAAACAAAGTAAAACACTGGGCCAGATAGTTACACACAGGTGTTACGTTTCTCGCTGGACGAATCAGCGTCCCGAAGCGAGGCACGTCTCTCTTGTTGGCTCCGTCGCGGCCGCTGCTTTCAGACTGCCTTCTTCTTGTGCCGTAAGAGGGAGGGGGTGGTGAAGCCACGTGTCTGCACTGGCAGATGGCCGCATGGCGGCCAGGATGGCAGATGTCGCACATCGGTGTCAAGTTCACACACGCTCTGCCGCCGTCACTGATCCACCATACACACTCAAGTACCGCACATCTGCCGTTAATAACCAGCGCACACTCGGCAAACGCCTGCCCACACCAGGCGCAAATCCACCTGGCCTTTGGCCTGGTACAACCACAAAACGATGTGCCATTATTAATAGCCTATATTTAGTTTTAAAAAATAACTTAAATTACAAAATTCTTCTTAGTTAAACTGATTAATCTAATCCCCATAATCTTATGTATAAACTGAGCACTTTAAAAGATCATCGACTTTAGATGTTAATATTTTTTAATAGTAAGTAATCTATGAACACCGATTGTTAAGAAGATATCACTGTAAATATTAAAAATTGGCAAGAAATTATAAATATTCTCTAAAACAAATTAGGAATTAGGGTTTCAAAAGTGCTCTTTTTTTCAGAAACACCTATATGTGCGCCGTACATACATTGTGTGGGGTTGTGAATCCACTTTAATAATGCAATATGTGAATTACTATTTATTGTAGAGTTCTCTGTGTGCAAAACAACAGTGTAAAACATACCTAATGTTAACTAAATAACAATATCTGCTACACACAGCAGCATAACAATCTCACAACACTAGTAAGAATTTCACTGGGCTAGTGACGGTAACGAAATATAGGTAGGGGAGGGAGTCTTTTTTTCTTTAAAAATATTTTGAGTTAATTTTTCTTAAAACTTAGCATTTGCAGTAATATATTATATAATAAAACATGAAGTCTGATATGTGTAGCCATGGGACAAATAAAAAAAACGAATGTGAACTCCATCGGTCCTCGGACTGCTCGAACTACTTGGTCGGCCGACCAAGCATAGCTCTCTCTATCGCTTCAAGTCTGCTATATGTATTCGTTCTCCCCGTGGTTTCAGTAGTTCGTACCAGTTGCCATCACACGATAGGCGTGGGGGTGTCAGGGAGCAGAAAAGAAGTGCAAGCAATAAATGGAGTGTGATATGTTCATAGGGGTGGGGGGGAAGGTTGGAAGCAATGCGCACGTGCAGACAACTGTGATAGCAATTGCCGCATTGGTGGTGGGGTGAGAATATTGGTACATGAGCAGCAATTTTTTTGTACTGCAAACACAAAGCAGTTGTAAGAACAGTTCTTTTTCGCGCAAACGAACTAGTTCAGTAGTTCCCATAATGGACTGTTATTTCAACAAGTACAGTGAACTTGCTATTTAATTAAAAATTTACAATTGTAAGAAGATTGCATAGAATTGTGCAACATTTTAAATATCTATGTTCCTGTCTAGGCCTGTACATATCAAGTCCCATTAGCAAAAAATTAGGTGTTCAATTGGCTTGAAGTAAGTGTTGCTGTTACGAGTTTTATTACCACAAGTGCTGTATTTCAATATTGTGGTAGTAGAACTAATAGCTCTTTTTTAAATCAGATAATACTTAACAAGAATCAAATATGCTGTTGCAACTGAGTTAAGGTACCACAATTGAGGAATTGGCTGGAATAAAGGCCTTAGTAAGGAAATGGAATAAAGAGATAATAGCAGATATTAGTTTAGGAGAAATTCGTTCTTGTTTTATTTTACCGTCTAATACATACGATTTTCTTGAACTGGCAATAATTAATAGCTACTTATATTACACGAGTTTATTTTATTTACCATACACAAAGTCAAAGACAAAACAGCAATTTTATAGCACTGTGATACCAGTCATGGTCAAGACAAAAATTCCTAAGTTGTGTTATCAAAAAATGTATGTCTATTTGATGAATTCAACATTTTGTCCCTAGGTTTGAAGTATTTATTTTACTAAAATTAAAGTAGGAAAGATTTTAATGCAGTGCCTGATATAAAACGATTTTTTAAAATCATGAGTATGCCTAAGCATGACAAAATGTTACCAAAATAGTTAAAATTTCAGTTTCAGCACATTGCATTGCATAAGAAAATCTATCAAAAAATTATGTAAAGTTAAGGCATAAAACATGCAAGCTTAACTAAGATAAATTTGTGAAGGCTATAGTGACCCCCTCCAAAACTCTAAAATTAATTCACAAGCTCACAAAGAAAACTTATTAAATTAAATTACATTACAATAAAAACTAACTCAAATTTTGGAAAAATCAGAATGGGCTATGGCTTTTTCGTATTAGTGATTTCCTTAGGTAAATCTTAATTGTTTTACACAGCAAACTGTGGCCTACGTTTTCAAAGGTGAGTGTTAAACTTCCAGTGTACCACACCAACTCAGGAATGAATTAACCAGTTGAACGACCTTTCCTAAAGCATCTTATGCTGTGCCGAACACACACATTTTACAGTTTTCACAAAAAAATTTATTATCGTTCCAATTCCAAGATTGACCCAAAATTATGGCCATTGTTGACTATACTTTTTTTTTCAAATT
Source organism: Medauroidea extradentata (assembly GCA_003012365.1). Classification (NCBI taxonomy): domain Eukaryota; kingdom Metazoa; phylum Arthropoda; class Insecta; order Phasmatodea; family Phasmatidae; genus Medauroidea; species Medauroidea extradentata. The sequence goes on from PNEQ01131197.1 coordinate 22,175, forward strand.
TAATAGCAGTGCAAGTCTTTTCAATGCTCTCACCTACATCTTTTATTACAGTCATAAATATTTTTATGACACATAACTTTCGTTTTCTTGTTGACATTTTAAGCAAAAAGTTACAAAACTGCAGAAGTCCACTCTAAATGTAAACAAACAATCCAAGATAACAATGGCCTTTGATGTTTATCACTATAGCCTTCGGTCCACATCTGTACAGCCATGGTTTATAGATGAAATAGCTACAATCAATGTGGCTCGTTAAGCCGGCCTCACACGATGCCTAAATTCCTGTTACCTTCTGCTATACCCATGGGCATAAAAATATTTATGGCAAATTCTGAGTTGTGGGTATAGCAGAAAATGGGGCGTGGCTCCTCGCTCATATTCACATGGTACCCAGAGTGATAACAGAAATCGCATAACACCACCGCCACATTTTTTAATGGTCGTTTTGTTCATTGCAACATGGATCGGCGCGAAAAACTACGGAGAAAAAAATTATGTGCTGCAGCAGTTTTAGCTACTCAAGCACGGATATTTAAATTTTCTATTAGCATTTCCACGTGCTCTACATACCATTTCGACG
>PNEQ01131198.1:0-22753 GCA_003012365.1 Medauroidea extradentata
TAAAAAGTTTTTTACTAAAAAGTTTTTTATTAAAAATTATATTTATTAAATATGTGCGGGGTTATAATGGAATGCGAAATCGAAAATTTTTTGGAAGAAACACCAAGATGGCGGCCGGAAACAATATGGTGTCCGGAATCAATATGGTGGTAATATTTTTTTCGGGATTTTTGAAAATTTTGAATTTTTTGAAAAATTTGGAATTTTTGAAATTTTTTTGAAATTTTCGAAATTTTGGAAAATTTTGGTAATTTGACACTCAAGGTCAAGGTTAAAGGTCAAGGTAACGGTTAAAGGTCAAGGTCATCCAACATGGCGGCCGGGGCCATGACGTCACAACATGGCGGACAAATCCACACTCGGCCGAAATCCACACTCCTGCTCCTGCACTGGAATCGGCTAAATCTTACTACTACTGTCCTGTATATAATCTTCGTTGATTGTGTTCCACAAAATGTCTGCAGCTCTGCAAATACTATAAAATAAATACAACAAATGAGCTGCACGCCATCATTTTCAACTCCGTGAGTTGTGTACTTTTCCCTCCAAGGACTTTTATTTTGCGAGCTGCAGCGCGCGCGTCAATTCACAACCTGTGATTGCACCTGTGACTTAATGCGTCTGCGGTTCACGCCGAACATAGCCGAACGGGACTTTGAAATATTTTTGGCTCCACGAGTGCGCTCATTTATTCTGAACAGCACTGTACGTATATGTGTGTATGTGTATATATACGTACATATCAGGATATGTAAATTCACTTGCGTTAAGTATTTGACTGTGAATGCTTACGTATAATTATCAATGTGGTGGCAGGGTTTAGATTCTCGGTGCTTAATTTTTTATGATTCAACAGGATTTTGTGTGTAGAATTTAACAAATACTAAGTTGTATTGACCGAAATGTCACACTTGGGCAACACAAACAAGAACATCAAGTTAATTTTGTTCCAGGTACATACATTTTCTTTCCCATGTATGGAAATACCTTTTTTGTTTGTGTCAAACTAATTTTGTTCTGCTCAACTTAACTTTTGTCTCAGTGTGCCGTGTGTGTCACCAGATGTCAAAGCAACGTTAATCGTTTTGCCGGTAGCTCGACACTAGGGATCTAGGTTATTTTCGAATATTCCTCAGAAGGGTAAAAATATAGTTTCTAACACTCTATACAAGATGAGAACATTTATTTCTTCACTTTTTCCCCCCGCGGATTTCTGCTTGGAAACATCACCTTGCGACTGAAAATGTTTCAAGTACAGTCATTAAAAAATATGTAAATAAATATAACAGGATGGAAGAAAAAAGGGAAATTTCCAAATATGTTGTCAATAATATTATTATTTTTATTTTGCTCTAATAATTTGAATCATCGTTCTGAAACAAACTGAAACATCGTCAAAAAATGTATTACATATCCTCGTTTTTCTAATTCAGTTACTCTTTACCTTCCTTAAAGCAGCGAATACAGTCACATCGAAATTAAATAAATATATGAGATATATGACAAACATGCACACTTGTCAGTCTGCTTGAACACCACAATTGATTAGCCTATGATTGTATTGGTCTCGTTTCAGAACTGAATGTCTTGGATTTTGATCGTATCTACAGTCGATAGAAGTTTTGCGGAAAGTGTCGTGTGCAAATAGTAAATCCCTGATTAAACTTCTTAGAGCTATTTTTCTACTTGATCAAAAGACTTTAATGAATTCCTTTTTGGGTTGTTAGTGGAAAAATGTTTTTTTTACGTACATAACTACGCTTATCAACATTTATTACAAACTCTGAATGCTTGTTATAAGTGTTTATCGCTTTATTGTAATTCACTTGAAACAGTGTTCGGTATTTATAAATTAGGACTGAGTTGGGAGAAAATTGACTAAATTCTCAAACAATCATAAAAACTAATATCATCACTAGGGACAGGAATTTTTGGTGAAAAGATTTTTGCCCCACTTTGTTTCAGTGCCTTACGTGTGCACCTGCAGCTCAGCTTCATAAGAGTCTTTTGTGCAGAGTTGTTATTCATTGACTGTGCAAATCAGTACGTGGATAACTGTGACACAACACGTCTGCGATTTGCGGGTTTAACCTCAAGACGCTGGGTGTTACGGCATCTAATCACTGACCACAAAACCGAGATGCAGGTGCGCACGTAAGGCACTGAAACAAAGTTGTGCAAATTCTTTTCGCGAACTTTCCTTTCTATAATTATCACCATTAAAAGACGTATACATACACGACCTGCGTTAGAACTGTACATCTGCACAATCCTACAATATTCAGTTGATTAAATCTCGAGATTAATCCCTGAGAAAAGATTAATTTCTTTACGTCGGATATCTTACAAACTATTATAGCGAAGAACTTTAAATGGGTGTGTGTTATGCTCATAGCGAGAGTAATTAAAGTTTATAGTTTAATTATGATTCGTAGTATTGCTTGGTATGCAGGTTTATTATTCAATACACTGACAAAACCTGCAGGCACATTTCTCACGGTAAAATAATGTGATGACAAAAATACGACCCATTATATTAAGTGCATTTCAATGTCTGTAAAATCCCTTGAAGTTGTAGCAGTAAAGTAACGTAATTTCACACTAAGCGAAACGTATTTTCACAAAGAAACTCTTAGGAAATTTTCGAGGGGACTTAATAAAACGGATGCTTGATATTTATCCAAAATTTTATTCTTGGCAAAATTATGATTAAACTCCGTGTGTTGAAAAAGAATTATCTCCTGCTAGTTGTAACATGTTAAAAGACGCTAGTTATGCTAAAAAAAATAACAGGATAACTATTGTCCTGGCCACAGTCTTCGTTGAAGTATCAATGTTAAATGCACACAGTTGAAAAATTCCGCCATCATAGGAATGCGTGGTGACTTGCTGTTGGAAAAGTTTACAGTTTGTTAGGTTTCAGCGTATTATTACTAGTTCCGATGCTTTACTTTCGTTACTGGTTAGTCCCTATTTGACTGGACCAATGATTATTCAGGTGTGTTACAACTGAACATCTGCAATTTGTCTGTGAATATATACACTGAGACACATAAGCATTTGCTAATCATAGAAGGTGAAGGAAGCTACTCTAATTTGGAGAATACGATGATAAAAATAATTAAGCGTATTTATAGCATATGTACTCATAGGTAAAGACGATTGTTTATCGCAGGAAAATTTGACTGTTTGCTATAGATTTCAACACACGTTCAGCTTGCTAGAACATTACTGGCTTTAGCTTGTACTTGGAGATGTTACGCTATTTGACTGAGCCAATAAGAACCCCGCTATTGTAATATTTGATGCATGTTATTGGTCTGTAGACAGCTGCGTTGTGTCATAAGAATATCGCCGAATCATATATGTTGCAAGGAACTTCAGTGTTTTCAAGAGTATGTTGGCATAAAACTTTTTCGCGCTATACCATCATCTCTACTCATAGGGTTATCATTTTCGATGAAAAATTTCAACACCTATTTTTTTTTTTATCTTAGAGTATCGGTAAATTACACTGTCATATTGCCCCTACTTCAACTGGGGCATGGCGCCTCAAGGGTCTCCTTTATACGGTTGGTCATAATTATGTTTCACCTTATTTATTATTTAGTAATATACCTGCGAAATTTCATCATGTATTTAAGAAAGTTCTTGTTTCTGTGAATATGACATACAAAAAATATAATATACGGAGACGAAAATAATATTGATACTAACGTAATTGAAATAGAATTCTGTACTATTTCTCGTACGTCGAATGGGGATCAAGTGATGATTTCCTTGGCGTATTACCTAACAACTGAATAAATTGCTATCTTACAAAAAAAGTAGGACATTGGCCAGCAAATACGTAATTGTGGTGACAACCGAGCATCAGAAGTACCAACATGTGTTTTTCAAGCGTACTTAAGACGGCTTGTGTAACGCGAAACTGTTATGATGGACAGAAACGTAATCGAAATTTTCTCACAGAGTCTTAAGTAGCCCGACTTACGAACGACACGTTTCAACTAAGACGTCATGCTTTAAAATATCCGTAATCGACCTGCAGCTCCGAAGTCGTTAAGACGCACCTCAAGATTCAATTGGTGACTCACGACAAAACATAATCGTCCTAGGTGACAATTAGGCTGTCTTCTTTCCTACTGCTGGTTTGTTACTGTAGAATAGCTTAAATCGGACATTGAGTACAATAACTTCGTACACGGCTTCCATTAGAATTTTTAAGTCTTTTTTTCCTAATTTTTGTTCCTAACAAAACTTTTCTTATGTCGCCACCATCACAGAACAGCTAGTAACATTTTCTTCCTGGTGATCTTCCTCGTAGCCCAACGTTGCTATCGATAACCCTTGGATCTGATCAGATCGCTGTTCAGTCACATCACAATCAAACTATTTACTCAGTGTTCTGAAAACCAGACGCCACTGAAATGCAAATAATACATTTTTAAACATAGCACATGGCGAAAAGGAATAAACAAAATATTTATAGTCTGGGCGCGAAGTGTCTACTATGGCCATAGATAAACAACAGCATATATAATTATTGGCTTTCAAAACATTGAATACTTTAATGTTTCGGAATCATGTAACTAAGCAAACTGGTATGTTACAGTGTTATCAGACGAATTTAAGTGAATTTTTAAAGAAAGTAGCAGAGGGAATTAATTTTAACAAAGAATATAATAGTTGATAAAATCAGATTTACTTTTAAAAGCAAAAAATTTAATTTTTGAAATAAATGAAATTGGTAAATACGAAAGCAGTGTTACGGCAGCAATTATGATTCAAAGTGTCGAGCAGAAATTATCCTCACTTTAGGAAATTACTACTAAACTAGTCAGTTTGTTCATCTGGGGTATGAAAAGTTACACATCAGATTTATAATTTAACATCCAAGCAGTATTACAACAGGCTACAATTTATATTTTCAGTTTGAATTATTTATGTACTACTTACCGTGTGATATAACAGAGGTCTTACGTTTGTGAATAATACATCTCACCTTAAACGCCGAACACTGACTTCCCATTTTTACACAGACTATTGCTATCTCATCCGTGCTTGCTGGTGATCAGTATACGCAAGGATACAAATTACATAAGATTATTTTAATATTAAATATATGACATGGAAAAGCAATGCCATCAGCACTTGTATACAGTTGAATTTCAGATTTAGAGCAATTCACTGTGAGTACTAACAACGTGGTTTGTTATTTAACTACAAAATCTCCCTTAGACTAATGCAAGATTACAATGAATTTTGTTATAAAAAATTAAGTGAGTCGACAAATATTACCTTCCCAGCAACAAAAGCATATGTGCGATTCTAGGCTTTTGTTTTACACGTCACAGGTTAGTTCCATGTTAAAGTGAAAAATTTTTGTATGAGTCGTGTCTTTTTTTACTCCCTCTGGCAAAGACCTCTGATAAAGAAATACACACCAAAAAGAAATGAATTCTAACCTCAAATAAAAGGCAAAAGTTATTTTATTTTTCATTTTAACTTATACAATTAAGACATTCACAGCTGCGTTATGTACATTACTAAATAAATATGTATCCGAGTAATCAAGAACTTTGCTCCATTCGAAAAAGTAGGTACTATATTGCACAGCTCTATTGTAACTAATATAAAAAATGTCTCTGAGTAAAAAACATGGTGTAATGAGGGGCGATATTATATATAGTATCTCGCGTGTTCATGATCTGTAACACAGAAGATGAAAGAAGTAACATAATTTCGGCTACATCAAAACTAGACGAGAAATCCAAATAAAGGTAAGGTACTTAAAACCATAAATTGTATATATACTGAGTGTCGTGCCAGTTATCAAACGGTACAAACGATTGTAAACAGAAAAGAGTGGCCTAAGATGTGAACACAAACACTCCAAAGTTACAAGTAACAGCACTTACATCAAGACTGATTGTTATCTATAAAACCTTGTTTTGACTGAATACAGGCAAAAGTTCTCTGAAGCTTGTTAAATAGGAATCACTCACATACGATTGCATTTTTTCGATGCCATCATCAACATTAAATATGTCATCAGAAGTAACGTCGGGGCGAGTGCTTAAGTCTAAGGTCAGAAAAGGAAGAAAACACGTTGTGTAGAAAAAGCCGTACAGCATCTTGTTGTTGAACTCATTGCGAAGCTGTGACAGAGTGATAATCTGATCCTTGGGATATCCTAGAGCCTCCAAGGTTGCTCTCAGTTCGAAGTGGTACTCCCTCAGAAGTGTGTCGATGTGGTTCATCCTCACATCATCACTGGCACTGCCGAATATGAACTGATGTAGGTCCAGTACTGGAGAGATATAACTGCAGCACTGGAAGTCCACCAGCATGATAGCCTCCACCTCTCCACTGGTCTCAGAGTGGCGGTACATGACGTTGTGTACGCCGAAGTCACCGTGGTTCAGCACGTTGAATGCACCGTCATCTCTAGTTTGAAGCCGCGCAAGGTCCTCGTTCAAGGTCTGGAAGCGTTGCCTCACCCGGTCAGCCCAGCCGCGTCCAAACTCTGGCCAAGATTCTACAGCTTGGGTGATGGCAGGTACAAACATGCCTGTTATCTTCTTCATATTTTCTTTGACGGAATCCTCTTGGAAAGAATACTTGTCAAACACAGTAAACAAATCCTCATTTTCTCTTTGGATCATTAGAGAAGCTGCATGAAATCTGGCAAGTGTTCTGAATGCTAATAAACAATGTTTCAGGTCTAACCCATTTTTACGTTTTTGTGCTTTGAAACCTTTCACGGATAAATCTTCTAATGCTATCAGGTAGCTGGGTGTTTTGCGTGTGTAAAACACGCGCGCACTGAAGTCTGTGTGACTGTCGGGCAACGCTCGGGATAGGAGGGTCGACATTCTGGGGAGAATCTCCTTGAACATCTGTGTCTCCCTGAGGAATAAGGTGGACTGATGGATTGAGCTTGTCAGAGGGCCTTTGCGCGGCTCAGTTTTGACGAGGAGTGTTAGTGTGTGATGAGATGTGTCACCTTGGCGTGTATACTTGACTGTCACCCTTCTGAGGCAGCTCCCTCCGTGGAGGTCTTCGTTCATTTCTTTCACTTCTAGGTCAGGCAGCACCACGATGCTGTTGTCCTTCACACCCTCCCTCAGTATTTGCTGCATCAGCTCCTCGGTTACCTCTGCAGGTGAAGATGTGTCCTTCTCCATACTGTCAACATACAAATAGAATGCTGAATAACGTCGGGTTTTTTAATTATTTAATCTCTAGGAAATTTATTTTTAATGTATACAGGCTGTTACAAAAAGGTACGGCCAAACTTTCAAGAAACATTCCTCACACACAAAGAAATAAAATATGTGATTTGGACGTATGTCCGGAAACGCGTAATTACCATGGTAGAGCTCAATTCCTTACATATCGTTAAATGTCATCGTAAAAAACATTTCGTACAGACACTGTTCCAATTACCAAATGGAACGTTTTGTTAGAATGTACGATATTTCCTAGGATCACCGCCAGGTGGACGACGTGACGGAAGGTAATCGTGACTGCATTGCGTTGACATTTAACGAGATGTAAGGAATTGAGCTCTACCGTGGTAATTAAGCGTTTCCAGACATACGTTCACATCACATAGTTTCTTTCTTTGTGTGTGTGGGATGTTTCCTGAAAGTTTGGTCGTGCCTTTTTGTAACTTCCTGTATATTTAATGATTTATAATTCGGGAATACAAGAAATTACAAAAATATAATTCATTATGTAGAGCTTTTCTATGAAACGGACTTTTAATTAATTTTATGTAGACATTTAACTACTTGGAATTACACGCACTGATTGAAGGAAATGAAAAATGTTCACTTAACAATCGGGATTTACAGTGTGTAATTTAATTTGTACGACACAATTAGAGTTTGAAGTAAAATTTAATTTTTCCCGATTGGGGTTAAGCTTCAACATATGTCATTGCCACATACAGACATTAATTTTTGTTGAAGGGATCGTCTTGACATTTCCGAAAGTATTTACTGTACAAAATAATCTAAATTTACCTGCTTGTATTAAGAGTACAGGTTAGTGAAAATATTAATTTGTATTATGGCAGTGTTTTGCTTAACACAGTAAATTCTTATAATCTTGAAAACTAGCACATATATTAAATCATAACTAAACGTATTACTGCTAACACTGTAAAGTTCAAACATGTGTTTTTAACAACATTTACGTGTACTAATGTCAAATGATAACTTAGAATTTTAAGATTTTATCATTATACATCTATTCTTATTATCACATTAATTAAATCAAACAAAGACGCTCTCGTTATTTCGCAATCGAGCACTATTTTTAGTGCAAAATTGTTTCCGTGGAATGTTTCCACACTTCTAGCTTTCTTATGTACCGCAGTCAGCTCTCTTGGTAAGGTAAGAGACTGACAATAGAATTCTATAATTTCATTCACTTTATAGTGTTACATAGTATTTGAAAATAAAACATTTCAACTTGCTCATAATGGAGGCTATTGCTGGGAGAGGAGTGAAAGGCATTAATTTAATGTTTGTAGTCAGTTTCGTACACTTTGGTTATTTTTCAGCATGTAATATAATTAAGATGATTAAGGACGTTGTGTAACTTAGAGCGTAGACGGATTTTCTTTGTCCTTTTTCAAATCCTTGAAAATTTATGGAGATTTTTTTGTAAAATCAATAGTTCATAAAGTTGCAAATTTAAAGTTTGTAATGCTACAAAGGAATTACTTGTACTTAATACCAACAGTTCCCGGCCTGATTTTTTTGTAAAAATGACAAGGCATTTCTTTGTAAACGTACAAAACTTTCCTTTGTAAAATGATTTGTTTATAAAGTTACAAGGATTTTCTCTGTAAAAATACATTGGAAAATTGTGTAGTCTACCAAAATTACAGTTTCGTGTAAATTACATAGTTTTACTAAATCACATATTTTGTAGTTCTTTTTTCTGGAATAAAATTAATTTTCATATTGAATGCTTGCTTTAAAATAAAAATAATAAGGCTATCACTAACACATAATGTATGTTGAATATAACCAAACAAACTGAAATTACTTATCTAGGGATAAGATGCTTAGATCATTTACGAAAAGTTGCGGTTCGAAGTCGAACGCCATCTTGGATTTTTTCTAAATACTATGATGTAATGTCCAATTCTTGAAAAAGCTATTCAATACGTAAGTTAGGCGATATTATTAAAATAAAACGAGAATTGAAAGTAATTTTTTTTTCCTTTTTTCCAGCACAACCACAAGGCGGCTATCCTTCGTTATTTACAAACACATACTATGTATTTTTTGCAAAGACATTCTTTGTAGTTTTGTAAGGAATTTCTTTAGAAATTGTGTTTTCAAAGATTTTCTTTGTAGAAGTAGAAAAAAGTTTTTACAGTGCGATTTCTTATGTAGTTTTGTTGTAAATTCTTAATATAACATATTTTTAGTGATTTTAATTGTAAATTATAAGAAAAATATTAAAATTGCTAAAAATAAAATATCTCGAAGATATACTAAAAGATACTAGGGGAAAAATGAATTGGTGAATGATGGTCTCCGTACGTCAAATTCGCGGTATATTGAGCACTCCAAAATAATTGTTATACTAAAAAATTAATTTTGTTGAGGTTCTGCCAATATGCCCCATTTTGACCTCCCTCCCTTAATCCAAAAATCAGTTTTTTTTTTTCGGTTGAAAATTTTGCGGATGCACGAACAACGCTGCAAAGTTTTTTAGCTGTTCCCCTTAAGTTTTTGGGTGTCTCGTTCTGGCCGTCTACTCCGTTTTGCCTCTCTGCCCCACCCCCCTTTCGACCAAATGGTAAAAACCTTCGCGGCGCAAGCACAACTTAACAAAAGTTTATTTCTTTACTAACTTTTATTGGTATAATCGTCTGTCCCTCCCTCTGTTTGCCTCCCACACCCAATTATTGTAGAAATTATATCGCAATGGGATGACTGGTATAGGACAGCATAGAAGACGAGCAAACTAATATTTTTATGACATAAGCCACCTGTACGCACACGGCATAGCCCACGTTTATTACTCGTTATAGCGTATATTTATTCAATTGAAGGACAACTTTGTACCACATATTAGTAGCTGGGCCTATAAATGTTAGGATAGCCAAGCTGCAGGTTGAGCTTACTGTGCAGCGGGCTGAGTTGCTATAGCTAAAAGCTGTCCTAAATCTATCCATGCCGCTCATAATTACTGTCCTGAACTTTATTTATAGCCGTTGAAAAAAATACGAACGTGTGAGAATATTGATATGGTATATGTAGTACACGTGGTATGATGACTCATTTATATCGAGCACGACCATTGATGATTGTGCCGTCAATACGTGCCTTAGAAAGTTCATTAAAATAAATAAAAAATTCAGTCACTGAGCACATACACGTTTAGTACCAGTATATAACGATATAATTGCAAAATTTGGACTTCCCTGTATACTACTTCTCTATGGCTGTACTTACTTTTTCGGATCGCGTGCTTTGAAAGGTTTACTACGACTTGGTTAGCCTCCCCCCTCCCGCCCATGTTTTTTTTTTTAGGATTATTTTCTCGGTATAAAAACAGAGAATATTAATTTTCGTTTTTACGTAAGCATCATTCTGAAACAAAAAAAAAAAAATCTCATCTGGTTAGGTAGATTTCATTGAATAGATTAAAGCAAATTTTACGTCTTTGCACCTCTTCAGTTATCGAATTTTGCAAAATCTTACCATCACTGGTTAAACATTTGTATAAGTATCCAGTTCAGGTAAAAATTGCCACGATAATCCATTGAGTCAAAGCGTAATCGACGATTCTATTTTTTTCTTATTCCTTCACAGTTCGGATTTTGAAAATGTATGAAATCTGTTTACCGGCATCTACGTATTCATCAACATAAAACGAAAACAACTATATACCTCGACGGGTTCGATAGCAGTCGTGGATTTATCCCCTTAGGATTCTAATTTAAAAAATAAAAATAATAAAAATAATATTATATATATATATATATATATATAGAGAGAGAGAGAGAGAGAGATAAAGAGAGACACACAGAGAGAGAAACATACGGCGTCTCATTTAAGTGTTAACGTGACGATAGCCCGTTGATTTTAAAATATGTAGACGATTAATTGAAATCACTCTTTATCCCATTTCATTTCTTTTCACCTCCTTAAAGGGGGAGTTCAGACAGAAATTTTATAAAAATTTAAATTTGAACAAAAATTGGGTTAGTTTTATAAACATGTATCGTGACTAATTTTTGTAGAAATTACATTTTTCTCCAGTTTTCATAATTTTTGCGTAATGGCGCGTCAAAGTCCGAATTTATATAAAACTGTTTCATATAAGAAATGAAAACCAACTGACTTAGAGAACTGTAATAATTCACAGTGAAGAAGAGTGCTACAGGATACGTCAGGTATGTACAAAAAACCACATTGACATTTTTTGTGTTTTTAAAAATTGCAGAAAGTTGGCAATTTTTTATATAAATTTCAATTTTTTTTAAAATACAGAATACAATTAATATTGTTATTGTACATACCTCGACCTAGCCGCGACACTGTTCTTCACTGAGAATTATTACATTTCTCTAAGACAGTTGGTTTTCCGTTCTTGTATAAAACCGTTTTATACAAGTTTGGGCTTTGACCTACCCTTATAAATAAAAACGAAAGCTAAAAAATATGCATTACTGTAAAAAAATACTATTAATATATGTCTATAAAACAAACCATATCTCGTACAAATTAAAAATTATAAAAGCAATTGAAATTTTTCATGGAGCAGCCCTAGTGTCAAATTTCGAAAAATCAATTAAACACATTTGAAGCATTTAAGTAATAAATATTCTTAAGTTAAGTAAAATTCGCGTCAACATCTAAAAATTCAGTGAGATCGATACATATCGATCACGGATCGAAAATATATTTTACCTCTTTTTACATCTTTGGAGTCGTAACTTATTGGGAAAATATCATTAAATATATTTTCGATCTTTACGTAAATATCATCCTGAAGTAAAAAGCACACATATATCTAGATTAGTTCGATAGATATGGAAGAACAATCGAAAACACATATGCCGTCTTTTCACTCCTTTAATTAAACATTTTCAAAAGGTCTTGAAATCATGTGTTATATATTTGCATACGTATCTAACTGAAATAAAAATCACGATGATATAGGCTATAGCCTATTGGGTTCGAGCTGTACATGTGATTAACAAAAAACACGTTTCCTCTCTTTTTGCTCTTTGGGAGTTGAATTTCGAAAAATCGAAAAATGTCTTTCGGGTACTCATATCAGCATCGTTTTGAAGCAAAAACCAACTCTGTATCCCAAAGGGTTCGATATATATAGATAATTAATCGAAAACCCTTTTAGCATTTCACTCCCTTTAAGGTTTAATTTCGAAAAATCCTTAAATTGGCAAATATGACCTTTTTATGATTGACCCATTGAAGTAAAAGTCACGACGATAGGCCGTCAGATTCGAGATATGTAAACGAATCTTATAAAACACATTTAACGCCTTTTCCCCCGCTTAGGGGACGAAATTTGAACAAATCCCTTCATGCTCGCCTATGACCTAAAGGGACCTCACCAAAAAATTTTCACATTTCTAGGTCCAGTAGTTTGGTCTGCAGTTTGATATGTCAGTCATTCAGTCATTCAGTCAAGGTTATCTTTTATTATAAAGACTAGCAGTGCGCCCGCGGTTTTGTTCGCAGGTATTATTCATAACAGATAATGTTTACTTTAATTGAAAAACCTCTTTGTACACTTCAGTCATCAAGTGTTAGAATGTCCAAGCTGCTGGTTGAGCTAACTCTGCAGCAGTATAAGTAGCTATAGCTGTTCACGCGAAATTCAGTCTTAAGTTTGTCCCTGCCACTAACAGTGACTTCACCTGGGCCTTATTTATAGCACTGTAATGTTGACGTTGTGGGGAAGTTATAGACTCTTCAATGTAAGATGTTAATCGAACGAAAAACTTCTGATTTACCATGTGCATAACCATTGGTGACGGTGCCCTCAATTATGTATTTTCAAAATATTCACTTGAAGTTTAATGCTATTAGAAAGTTTTGGTGGGAAACGTATTTGGTGCCCCAACCTTGAGATATGTGAGCAGATGTTGTCGAGGAACCTTAGTGGGATGTGAATGACATAATCCATTTTACCTCTTTTTAACGACTACATGCCCTTTAGAGGTCGAATTTTGAAAAATCCTTTCTTAGTGCTTCCCTACAACCTTAGGGTTTGGGCTGCAGTTTGATATGTCAGTCAATCAGTTAGGGTTCTCTTTTATATATAGAGACTAGCAGTCCCCCGTGACTTTGCTCGCGTATATTACTCAGAGTAGATAAATCTTTGTACGCCATTACATAATAACCTGTCCCGAAATACAAACTTCACTTCGTATTCTAGTAAACTAATTGTCGTGTTATCTTACTTTGACCAGAAACTGCTTGTTTAAAAAATATATTTTTTTATGCATGTTAAACATAGCGAGCTAATGCCTCAGTTAAAAAACACTTTACTTGCATTCGAAGGCTCCAGGTACGGTTCCTAATTCTGACAAACTGAAGTTTATTAGGATAGTTTCTTAACTTGCCACGGCATCTTCCCTTACCGTCTCTGACTTTACGACTTACTTGTTGCAACGTTAGTAAAATATTTGATGACAAGTCGGTACTGCAGTACATGATGGTTTGTTATCGTAGTTTGCACGTTTCCGCGCCAAGGTTGCTTATGACAGTGATAAATGTCCAGCTTATTTACTACTCATAATAAGTGTTTTTTTTAATTAGAGATCTTACAAACTTAGCACATTGTCGTGTGTGGACCACTGCTGCGCATTTGATTTTTTTTTTTGGGGGGGGGGACGTCACAGGTAGAGAAAGTGTACATATAACCTACGTAATAAAGGGGTGTGTAAGAGTCCTCCACCGAGAAATTTTATATTTTAAGGTGCAAAATGCTGCTATTTATAGAGTTCCTGCATCAAAATATTTAATATACAACTGAAGGAAATCTTAATATTAAAAAATCTTAAAAACTATGAAAACTTTTTTGGGGGGTAGACGCGCCTCCCCCCCCCCCTGTTTACGACGCCCCTAGCTGCCGCAATGCTAAGAACCAATTAAATCTATTCCACGCGAACGTACGTGAATGGGATAATCAACACAATAATAATTTGAATTAATAGCAGTACTAAGAAAGTAAGATTTTTGATATCGATGTACACTTGTCCATTCAGGCCCAATAAAATAGCATAGTATTTTTAATATTAAGACACGTAATAATGTTCGTATTGAACATACGTCAACTTGGAATAATGCCGTATACATAATTATTTACGAGAAAGAAAGTATGGTTTTGTTGACAATAACCATTGCGTATATATGTATACGAAATACCGTTCGTCCAAAAACTCACACTATTTTATATGCTCCGATTTACTCAAACCTTCACAGAACTTATTCCTTTAGAACATTTGTAAAATTAAGAACGCATAAAATGAAACTAATGTTATCTTAAAATAACTTTGTAGTAATTAAATATTGTATGTGTCACGCTTTGCGTACAAGACTGTAAAAGAGAGAAATAACACTTAATTCTATGTCACTGGAAGCAATGTCGCGGTTACTGATAGTACTTTATCAGCGTTAATAGTAATTACTCAACAACATGAAGCAATGTTTTAACGAGTAGGTCTACAAGCAAATTAAAGACTCATTTTAACAATTTGTGTCAGTTCGAGCACCCTTCTAGGCGACAGAGTCATGAATTTCAACAACTATTTTATTTGTTTTGGTAAGGACGTCAGTTTTTTGAACCCAGTTTAGTACAATTCTAATCTTAACACCCCTTGCAAATGAATAATATATGTGTGAACACTTATTGATTGGCAAAGTATAGTCACGTGATTATAAATACCTGTTGATAGTTTCAAGTAGACCTTCTCGCTGCGTACAAGCTCTAAACACCTATTGTGCTATGTTATACGTATTCACAGTTGCTGTAGAAATGACAACTATCACTGTCGCTCATCCAGTATATATCTGTCGCTGGTCTTATCAAGCATGCGTGACTGGCAGATATAGTTTGCTGTACTGTGGAGCGAGCATGATAAAATGTTGCAGATGACAGTGCGTAGTATGAACATGCATGTTTTACATCTGTCCAGCGTCGAGTTATAATTTTTATTTTGTCGGCCGTGGTAAGACAGAAATTTGATCAATTTTTACATCCTGCTTTAATTCCTGCGCAATATGAACTGTTTCACCACAATGATTGTCAGGAAGTGGATGATAGTGGCAAATTTCTAAAATAGTTTCTTCAGTGAAATGTTTCATTCGTTCATAAATAAGAATATAAAAGACTGGAGCAATGCTACAGTATTCATTTTCTCACAGGAGTTTCTTGTTTCAGTAAAATAGTCATTTGCCAATATTATATTTTATCTTATCCTTCAAAAGTATATCAACTAAGCGAATTCGATTAGTCCCTAAAATCCTTTAGTATACAAGAAATTCTTTAATATTTTTCCTACAAAAAACTCTAAAAATTTTTAAGGTTAGGTAATTTATACATATATTGGGGGTGTAGAAATTTTATGTAACAAATAATTTTAAAATGTGTGAAAATTTCAAGTACCCTTCTGATACAGATGTTTAGGTTTACATTTGAAAAGGAATCCACATTTCGTAAAATATTAAAAAGAATTTTAAAATTTTGAAGTGTGCAATTCTTATTCTTAATTCACTTAATCAATGTTCTGAGTTAAATGTGATTAAAAACTTACAATATTTTAACAAGATGTATAATTTAACGTTATTCAGCATACTATGAACGACACACGTGTTATATCTAAGATGTTAGTGTTTAGAAGGAACATGTTTTATCTAAATAATTGTACAATTAAACTATTTCTTTTGAACACGTTCATGTGTTTGAACTAAATCTCGTTAGGAAAGAGACGCTTGCAAAATTTAACCTCATGCGATTTTGTTGAAATAAATATCATGAACTTGGACTTTGATATTTAATATTTTTATTTCTACACAGAGTTTTGTTAAAACAGTACCTTTATTTCTAATAAAATACTGGATAATTAGATAGGAGGCTCCAGGCTCCTTATTCCTGTTTACACTTCCTGGTGTTGGTTTTTGGACAGTTACTCGAAGCCAGTGCAGGAACGGTTCCAAAATAAAGACAATGACTACTTACCTCCCTCTTCCCGATATTTTTTACGCTAATTATGTATATAGTAAGCTCTCTGCTGACCACGGCCGTAGAAGAACAGGTCTGGACACTCGCCTTGATATTTGACCCCCTTGTTGTTTGGCTGTAGTTCACCAAGTTACCGACAATATTGTGTTTTATCGGCGCTGATGTTAGGGCGGTCGGACTAAACTCCGCCCAATTCCTTTCCGCTAAGATAAACAAATTTTCAAAACGTATTTTTATCAATTTATGAAATACTTCCTTCGCTCACAAATTTAAGAAAAGGCTCCAGCAATCTTTATTTACTTTATAAATTTAACAATGGAAAAAAGTGGACGGAGTTTGAGTCCGACCGCCCGGAAAACAGCGCCAAAAAGTACGACATTCTCGGTAACTCGACGAACTACAGCCAAACAACAAGGGGGTCAAGCAAAATACATTAGTAGATAGGCGAGTGTCCAGACCTGTTCTACGACCGTGCTGCTGACGAAACATTTAAAAGTAAATCAAAGTACGTATAAATTATCTATGAAAAATTACAGCTGATTATCAAATTAAAATTTGATAGGCTTTCCCGGCGTTTATTTATTTCTTCATCCATTTTGCATGTTTACCAGCTTTCGGTTTATGTATGTATGTATAAACATATGCAGAGAGAGAGAGAGAGAGAGAGAGAGCTACTGCCCGGCCCGCCGATTCTTCAGTTTTCACGCGTGGGGCAAAAACGACTCCAGCGCCACTAACGTAATTTTGCTATTTCGAATCAGGGAACATGACATTATTATTTAACGGCGTTGGGCCTCTGTCACTGTTGGATAAGTTGGATAAGTCCGCTTGAGTGTGTCCTTGAGGCGAGGGACATTATCGCTATCTCTGTCACACACTTGCCCTCTCTTACTCTCTCTATCTTTATCTGAAGTGCAGGCGAGCAATTCCCACAGCGATAAGCTCAGAAAACGAGTTTGTCATCTTCTACGTCGCCAGACCTAAAAACCTTTGTCCCAATAATTCCTTCCAGTCACAGTTAGCCAATACAGCACGCAATGTTACCTACATTTTCACAGAACAAACTACTTCGATAGTAAAATTCTTGCTTCGCCTATTTTGCACAGTTTGCATCGCGTGTCTTTAAAGTATGCGTGTAGACTCTAATCCGCGGCTAATGTGTGGCTTTATTTGATTCCGTAAGTATGAAACTATACTCAGAAATAAACTGGCAATGTACTGCACTTGTAAGTAAACAATTACATTACGTACCTACTCTAAGGTAGACTTTACTGAAACAGTAATAAATTTAACTTTATATAGCGCATTATGCAGTCTACGGCCACTTTTAATCCGAGTTTTTCCTGTATTCGTGTAAAATTTGTAGTAAACAATAATGACGTGTGTTTCAAGACATTGTTTTCAAAACTTTAAAGTTATCAGTAAAAAACGACACGAAGATTCTGGGCGATAAACTAGCAAAATTTTGTCACATATTTAAACTTCCTGTGGCAAGATGTTATTAATGGCGGCATTTATATGCAGCGGTAGCTATCTATGTCTTCTTTGTAGTGTTAATAGTTTTAAGGGGTTAAGAATAATTACGTTCGTGACATGCATTGTAAAAATGGCTGAAATAACACAGTCTTACTTCGGTAGTTTTATATTATATGTTTTGTTCTGTGAAAACGACAAGGTTTTCCCAAAACAGTAAGTTGATAACAAGTCTCGATAAAACACACGCTTGTTCGACTTTTTTTAGAACATTATTTTCAATTTACTAACTGTAATGTTTTTTTTTATAAATACACGCCTACTTCGTAGTCTAAATACTTGTGAACTTTGAGTCAAGCATGGTATTTGCATTTTTGGAATATTGTCCATGGAAAAGTACAAATTCTAGCCCAACGTGGTTGTTGTATTCATGTACTCTCGTCAGCGAAAAGTACAAATGCTTCAACATAATTTAAAAAATCTACATTGTTGGTATATTAAAATCATACTGAGCAAAATAACCTTCATCGAAATAAATATTTTCGACATACCATTATTATACATAGCCGACATACTTTACTGTAATTAGTAATATTCTGTAAAAGCGTTCAAAATATATGTGCACCAAATAAGTATTCTTTAAAATTTTTACGCTAAATACCTAATCGTCCACACAAATATTCTGATATTTTACTATTTATCAATTTTAATAATACAGTAACTTCATCTGTTTTCTTGGTCGTAAACATAATGGCACAATAGAGAAAACGTATTAACAATTTGTTTGTACAGGGCAAATATTGTGCTTACTGGCTGTCTATCCATAGTTTGAACATTCAAGTCAAGAGTTTGTTCATTAATACCAAGAAAACTAAACTAGTAACATTTATTTGGAACAACTGGTAAAGTGTACATCTAGTAGGACCTGCTACAAATAATTCAAACGAACAACAGGTGTTCCTGTGCGATATTTTCGATATATACAGCTGAACACTTCAAATAGTATGACGGCGGATGTGGAAGACATTACTGTGATCTTCCGTAGTGTAGTTGATAATGAACCAGGGTGCGAATTGTAGAACAGTGAGTTCGAATCACGGGAAGAACCATTACTGTTAACTTCAACAAAGTAGTGAAGAACACAAATTACGTCTCCAGGAAGAAAACCTATTAACCAATACCGTATCGAATTTGATACTAACACTCAATAAATCCTAATTGTTATACAGGATGTCCCGACAATTCCTCCCGATATTTACACAGGTTGTAGTATGCAACAAAAGATGACAAAAATATGTTGCACACTTATCACCTAAATTCAATATTAAGAGCGTTATGAACCGTTTAAGATGAACGTTTATAAACGTACTTTCCCAAAATATGGGAAACTACGCCACATACAGAAACAATATTGTCAGCATTGCTTAATGCTATTGGAATCTTTAAACCAACAGCATATGGTGCTTGATAGTTTCCAACCTAGGAAAATAGCATGGGTGTGTACCCCCTAATTGCATACAATTTTTTTTACCATCAGGTTTTCTATACATTTGAAGGTGGTTTGTTGAGTAATGTTACCGGCGTAACAAAAATGTGCTCCTGTTGCAACTGTCTGGGAGCCACCGTTTTCGTTCAAACCACAAATGAAGCTGCAGCTGTAGTCCCAGAAACAACTATTAATAAGTGTCATGTCGATGTACGACACCAGTGCACACGTGTAATTTCACATGCACGAAGTATTGGGTATGATAGAGATAAATAACCACTGGGTTATGTGTAGTACATGTAGTGCCCATGAACACTATGTCCCTGAACTACCCTTCACAACAGGTGCTCGATGTGACCGCCATCCATAGCAATGCAGCCCTCTACCCTACGCCGCATGGACTCACACATTCGTTAGAACACCCCTGGTTGTTGCCGGATTGCTTCGCAGACATGGAACACGCTTTCCCTTAGTGTATCCACGGCGTGTATGGGGGCTGCATACACCATGGACTTTACATGTCCACACAACCAAAAGTCTAAAGGGTTAAGATCAGGGGAACGGGCAGGCCAATGTATTGGCCCTCCCCCGACCTATCCATCGCTCATGAAAGGCCCGTGTTAGCTGTCGCCGTACCTGTAGCAGAAAATGAACTTGTGCCCCGTCAGGCATGAACCACGTGTGCAGGCGTTCTTGTAGAGCGACATCCTCCAGCAACAAAACTAATTGGCTCCGAAGAAAGTTTCGATAACTAGCACCATGCAATGTGTTGTGTAGAACGTAGGGACGTACCAGTCTATCTCCGTAAATGCCTGCCCGAACGTTGGTACTAAACCTGTGCTGGTGTCTTCTCTCGTCAGTTGCGTGCGGGTTTGCATAGACCCGTACGTGAGTATTATGGAAATTGACGATACCGTCTCTCGTGAAACCCGCCTGATCTGTGAACAACACCTTCGCAGTGAAATGCAGATAATGTGCACAAATTTGGAGAAACGTCTGGCAGGGATGCAGTCTGGCTGCCCGATCGTGTGGCAGCAAAGCCTGGACACACTGCACGTGATAGGGATACAGTAACTGTTAATGGAGGACCTTCCACACTACGGATTTTGTAGCACCTTCAGCTGCAGTTATTCGTCGGACACTTGATTGGGGATTCGCATCCACATGCTCTAATATCCGTTCTTCCATATCCGGTGTACGAGTTATTCGAGCTCTCCAACGATCCCGTGTTCGTGGTGCAAAGGATCCCGTTTCGGAAAGGCACTGGAACAGGGTACTAAACATCTTTTCTGATGGTGTACGGCGTCCTGGATATTTGGCGGCAGCCCGTCGGCTGCTTCCATGTGCCGGCCCGTAGCAGTAGACCATGTCCGCCTTCTCCTGTGACGAATAGTAGACCTCCATTGTGTGCTGCAATCTGAAGACAAGGATACGAACACACATTACAGTACAGCGGTGTCACTGCAGTGCATGCCCCTATTGAACACTATACGGGTACACAACATCGAATGAACATACCTGACTGATAGAGCAATGTATACGTACTGTAGCAAGCTGTGGTACTTGTAACGGTTCTTGTATTGCGTTCGTGCTTCATACACATGCAAACACGATGTGCTACATGGTCTCGTGTCCGCATTTGTTATGTGCCAAAGAGCTTAGTTTGCAAGATATGCTCCTCTCACTAACACCATAACTCGGGAGATATTACGTTTACGAAGAAATGCAATGCTTAATGGTATTGGGATCTTCAAATCAACAACAAATGCTGCTTGATACCTTCCACGCTTATGAAAATAACAGGGGTGGCTACCCTCAAATTGCATACACGTTGTTTACCGGCACAAATTCCGAGCATTTGAAGATGGTTTATTGAGTACTGTTACCTGTCCAACAAAAAACGTGCTAATGTTGCATCTACCTAAGACCCTTCGTTTACATGGAAATTCAAATTACACATGAAGTATCAGCAACAGTCTCAGTAACAACACAGTCACACAACCTGTACACCTGTGTCCATAACACAAGCAACAGCCGTAAAAAGACATCGTGTAGCAATACACAAAACTTTACGAATGTTTTCCCAACTCACGATATAATTATTAATAGTTGCTTCTAGAGCTACCGCTGCAGCTTCATTTGTGATTTGAACGAAAACGGTGGCTCCTAGACAGTTGCAACAGGAGCACCTTTTTTTTGTTACACAGGTAACATTACTTAACAAACCACCTTCAAATGTATGGAAAACCTGACGGTAAGAAAGTTGTATGCAATTAGGGGGTAGCCACCCCCGCTATTTTCCTAAGGGTGGAAAGTATCAAGCACCATATGCTGTTGATTTGACGATCCCAATAGCATTAAGCAATGCTGACAATATTATTTTTGTATGTGGCGTAGTTTCCCATATTTTGGGAAAATACGGTTTTAAACGTTAATACTTGTCATAACGCCATTAATATTTCGTTTAGGTGAACAGTGTTTTCGTCTTCTTTTGCTGCGTATTACAACCTGTGTAAATATGGGAAGGTATTTTCGGGACATACTGTATGTATACATATATATATATTTTTTTTTTGTTGCGAGCCACGACTGTCTGGCTGGGCGGTGTAGTACGATACTGTGGTGGCGGAGCTAGGACACCCCTCTTCCCACTCTCTCCTCGGCGCCGTGGCTGTCGGCAGGGCGGCGAAACACAATACAGTGGCGGCAGCGCTAAAAGGCCTCCTCGGATGCCGCATGGATTGTATTACTCCATGATAACCACCTGCGCCCAGTATCGGGTAACCGAGAGAAAATATCGTGATCTGGAATGATCCTGTTCCCTCTTTATCTCTCGGGGTGGTGCTTGACTTTGAAGCGACATTTTCCCAGGAGGTTGGAGAACAGAGACCCACCGAGATAACTCGAGAAGGAGGGTGGGGTATATAAGGGAGGGCTGCAGCAGGAGCGAGAGAGTTATGCTGGCAGGTGCCTGGTGCGATCTGAAGTGATAGTGGCAAGTATTGGATTGCGACGACTGTTCGAGGGTGTCCAGCGAGTGGGACCGCAGCAAGTAGTAGGAAGAAGGTGTTTATAGGCCAGAAAGATTCTTCGCTATTATTTCATTGAGTCCACCATTGTGAGTGGCTAGTAACCTTTCCATATACAGAGAACTTATGTAGATGTATATTTTTCCTTTATGTAAATAGTAGTTATTTGTTCTGTTTGACATTTACTGTATAAATCATTATAGACATAGGTTATTTTTTGTATATACAGTTGTAAATAAACTAGGTTAGCTTTATTTTCTTTATTTTATCTAAAACCTCCATTCCCAAACGTACCTAGCCCGCAACTTGTAACTCTCTCTTTCTCTCTCTCTCTCTCTCTCTCTCTCTCTCTCTCTCTCTCTATATATATATATATATATGTGTGTGTGTGTGTATGTATGTATATATACAGCATTTTAGGAGCAAAACTACTTCTTTAAGCAGTTAATATTTTTGTTAACTTAAGAAAACTTTATTTTAACTATTAGGAAAGTTACATATGTGATAATAT
>PNEQ01131203.1:0-45030 GCA_003012365.1 Medauroidea extradentata
AAAATAAAACAGTTTTTTGATTAATCAGTCGTATCACCTAAACCGTTAGAGATATCGAGGTGGCTTTTGTCTTATAATGAAACATAAGTAAATACCTAAAAAGTAATTTAACGATTTTTGGAAATTCGTCCTTGAAAGCCTATAAAAATAAAACGTGTTTAAGAATAATCTTTCGTAACACCTGAAATAGTTCAAAATTAGTTTCCTTTTTATTTCTTGCTTATAGTTAAACCTCTTTGGACTATAGCCTGTACACGCGAAATAACTCTCATGGCCTGTCTTGAATAATTTGTAGTTAAGTCTGTGGAGTTGCGGGTTTTTTTTTTGCCAACCCTGCATAAATTAAACCTCTTTGGACAGAAACCCGTACATATGAAAGTATTATTACGGCCTGCCTTTAAGTATTCACTCGGGTATTGTACAAAGTTTGTGGTGTGGGAGGGGTGGGGTTGCGGGTTCGTATCCTGTGCAAGTCTTTGCGATGGGACATGACATGACATCATACGAGCGTATTGCGTGCGCTCTTTTCACTGAGCTAAGACATCTTATAGTTCGCTGTTATTGAGTACGCTAGCTGTTAAATGCCTTCATCACATAGTTTATCCAGAGTTACTGTTTGCATTACATAATTTCACGCGGGCAAAGCCGCGGCCGGGTAGCTATTTTGTAGAGAAATTAAGATGAATTAAAAACAAAGATGTTCAGCAATTAAAGTATACTCTCAGCGTAGTGGACTGGATAAAGCTGTTTGTATTTGTTGTTATAAAGATATACAGAGAATATAGTAACACCATCAATTAATACGTTATTAAAATTTAGTTACTCTTTTCTATAGTACACGCGGGCGAAGCCGCAAAGGGACAGCTAGTCATCGTATAAATGTGTTAAATAAATTTAACTTTTAGGCGGCATGAATGGGAGACACACGTTCGTATAAAAATTTTAAAATGTTAATGTTTTTGTAGCCAGCTTTAGTTTATGCCGAAATATTATATGAATGTATTTAAGATAACGCATACAAGTAAAGGAGATTATGTCTTTTTCTAGCGGATAAGTTATAAAGATACTTGCCAATCATGTAATTCTATCCATGAAGCTATTTCGTTCAAATTCAAAGACGATTTTAAATTGCTGTTTCTGTATTCGTTTGTGGATAAATGTTCGCGAAATATGTAAGAAAAATTTTATTTAGCTTGGAATGATCTTAAAAAATGAATTTCTGTTTACATTATTTTACTCGGAAACTAAAATGTACTTCACCGTAATATGCACAAGGAATTTCTAAAATACATGTTCATAAAATTTACATGACTTATTTTTTTTAGGAGGCTTTTATACGTCTCCCGGTTTTATGCCATACGGCTTAGTAAGAGACGGCTTACAAAACTGTCTAAACCTGAGTAAACAACAAACACGTCCACGTCTGTGTTAGGATTCGAACCCAGATCCTCTCGCGCCGTACACTGGCATGAAACCTGGTAAATAATAAAGAAAACGTATTAACTCAAATTTATAAAATTTTTATTAATGTTATGTACATTCATGGACAAAGAGTAGAAAATGAGGAGCAGTCTTTCAAAATCAGAAAATATGATATGATAACGTTGTGCAATTTTACACGAACGCAATAAAAAAGAGAATACGACCGGTTCTTTATATTACGTAGGCTATTTAAAATAGCTGTTGAATTGTAGTTTTGAAAATTGTATAATAAAACATTATGTTTTGTTTGCTTTTTAAATCAAATTATCATGTTCAGTTTTTAATGCATATTTCGAACATTCTTGTTGAAGGTGCCTGCCCTGTCACGGCGCATTTCGTAACTATACACCGTCCAAGAGATATCCGATTTTGAGATATTGTTATAAATACAAAATGACAATATTGTGGACATGCCGTACTTAAAAAAAAACATATGTTCAACTGATTCATTAATGAGGCGTATTTTTAGTTTTCATTGACTGCATATTCGTGTGCATATTAAAAGCATAGCATAGATAATGACTTATTTTCCGATATTATTTAACATTCGCGGATTTAAAAGTTTGCTTATCAAATATAAATGTGGTTGCATTGGTTTCCACGATGGCTTCAATTTGTTGTAACAATGTACACCTGCCACCAATAGGCTTATTGAAGCATTGAAAAACGAAGACTGTAGCTTCGAATAATCCTAACTCATAATTTGTAGTAAAATATATTTTACAAAGTCTTCCCGTTAATGACTACGCGTTAACTTAACTTATATTAATTTTTATTATCGTTTACTTTATAAATCTAGTATATAAAAATTTATGTTAGGGAAATCATAACAGATAAGTCTACAAAATGTTGCTCATAACAAAACATGAAAATGTTAAAAGGGAAACAATTGCCCATAATATAGGCTGTGTGCGCAGATAAGAATGTCGTATTTGTTGACGTTAATTTACTTTAAATGTTTTGAATACAGAACACTTCAAATAAAATAATCATTAACTTGCAAATCGTTGAGTGCTCGCAAGGAATGTCAAACGAAACTTGGCAGTTCAAGTGTGTCACTTTTTCAACGGTCCTTTAGTGACATGTCATTAATCTTCAGTTTCCTCGCAGTAACGTTGTCCGCTTGATTGAAGAACACGACGAGCGACTGTCGTCTCCAACTTCAGAGACGTCTTCTCAGAGGTTTCCATGGCGACGGACGTCCCTTCCGAGCTCCTACCATTCCATCACTCTCTGTTTTACTTCCACGTGTGTGCGGGACACGGATCACATGAAGAGCGAACACAAAAATAGGTCGTCTGAAGTTACTGGATGGTTGTGATGTTGCAGTCGTGCGCTCGGTGGATTCCAGGAGATTGGTTGACTCAAGGGAGACCCGAGTCCCTAGATGATGTCTGAACACGACTGAAAGTACAACGGTGTAACGACATACCGACATGTATTATAAGAGCAGAATATTTCCAGGGAATAAGGGATGCATTTGAGGATACCCATGACTTAATATTTCAGGAGAATTCTGAATTGTCGTAACAATATGGTCATTGGAGTGCCCAGTAAGCATATTCGACCCCTTTTTCTAGTTTACATGATGTTCATAATTTTTTCAGACTATTACCTAATTAAAGGAAATAAATTTATACTTAAGATATTTAATTGATGAGTTAATAATATAATCCAGACACAATTTACAAATATCCTGGTTTTTGTTTGATCAATTCTTGAATATATGTTTCTCTTCTAAATACTTTGTTACGAAGACTCACTTTATTAACTCACGTATTTTATACGAAAATATTTTATATTTTAAAACGACTGAAGAACTTACAACTAGACCAATATAAATATGTTTTTATTTGTTTGATTTCGTAAGTTTCTTTTGCAGTATTTGCTGAGGACATTGCGATACTATGAAATTTAGCATAAAATCATTGATATTGTGCAAATAGATTTTTAATTCAAAATAAAATTAAATTTCACTGTCATTAAATAAAATGTCATTTTGACTAATAAATCAAATGTATGCGAAGTGACATATTAATACTTCAATGTTTAAGTAACATATGTTTACATGAATTCACGACTGTATACATAAATCAATGAGGATAAAGTCAGGTGAAGGGACCAAACAACATATATGGTCTAGCCAAGAATCTAACCCAGGACCTCTCGCACAGCAGACAAGCGTCCAACCAACTACGCTAATATTAAAATAAATATTAACTTCTTTTTACAATGGCAACAGCGTAAGTTTGTCAACAAGCATGGTTTTTAAATGTCAATTTGAAATAGATCTACTGAATTTTCAGCTATTAGAATGTTGTGCGAGAGTTGTAAAGCAGAACATACTCAGTTTAGTCACATGTAACTATCCAACACGTCTAAAATCTGCGCGCCTAATCACCCGAGCGGTCGACAATCTTAATTTCGTCGACGTATTGCAGTATCTGTAGAAAGCTTCCAAGGAGTCACCAGCTGATAAGATTACATGGTTAATGTTGTCGAAGCATTGGGAAAGAATCGCCTTACTTTCTGAAATGCCGGAATAACTACTGTTTCGTTGTTGCCACATAACGTTACACCGCAGTCGTCATTCCCACTTGAAGAACGTGGGTTCGTCGATAATAGCTGCTCAAAATGAAAATTTCTGTGTACTTTGCACCGTTAAATATGGATAATTTGACTGCAGGGGTAACATTGGCAAACTCTACATATTTAATTTGGTACTGTTTGGTGAAAAAATGGCAAACTTTATGTAGGCCTATATGTATCACAAGTAAGTGTTTTAATACAAGTAATACAAGTAAATGTTTTAATACTTATCTTAACGTATTTATTTAATCATTGAACTGTTTCGAAAATATATTGCGTCAGTCAATGTGAAAACTGCAATCAAAGTATCCACATTTGGTACCTTAGAACAGCCTAGTAATCTCTCTCAATCGCAAATCTCGTCGGGTTAGAATAGCACGACGGTTGCTAATGAAAGTAGTCGTGGTGGATGTTCAATTATCTGGTACGTCACACAAGTTCCAAATGTACCAGGTTCTAGGAGAGGGTGGGGTATAAAGGGTATACGTGTAGCTAACAGTACTGTACACTATTTTGTTTGTAAAGTTTTTCTGTTTTGTGAGCCATTCTTTGGAATATCGGCTGCGTTTGGACAGATAACAGCATAACACCGTTGCCTTTAAATGAGTAGAGGTAACTGGCATCTTTAAACACGCTTCCCTGGCCATAGAACAGAAGACTCTAGTCCCAAATATCAGTAGATGAATGCTAGTAATAGCTGGTATTCCTACTCTTTCCTAATAAATTACTCTCACATTCCGTTGTATACAAAGAATCGGCTATGCAACAGAAAATCATGTAATTTATTAAGAATATATTCTTAAATTAAAACAGATCAAGCAAATAAGAATCATGTACAAACGGTTGCTAATAATTTGTAACTGAGTTTTGTGTTACACTTCTAAAAATTCGGAAATGTTTTTAATCTTTGAAGAATGTAAGTTTCTGTGCAAAATATTGAGTTATATTGGTCATATGTAAAATTCTTTAAGTGCATATTTCATTGCAAGTACTTTTCAATTCGTGTACATATATGTTAAGAAAACTTAACTGTGCGAACTAATTTGTGACAGTTTTATTATAACCTAGCTGACGCGGTATGAGTTGAGGTGCCCTTAGAATTTTTTGGTTAAACTATTAAGCCACGTCACCCGATTTCACAGCACCTCCCACCCCCAGTCGCATTTTTATGACAGAAACCTTTTCTGGCGCTCGCAGAACTTACCAAATATGTTTTTCCTTTGCTTATTTTTCTACCACTGTACCCCGTTATCCAGTTTAGCATTCCGCTACCCGCCCCTCCGCCACCCCTCAAAAATTGCAGTTTTTTTGTGAAGTCTTCGCGGGGTCAAGCTCGAAACTCACCGAAGTTAATTTTTCTTACTAAATTTTTGGTAACCATGTTGTACCCACAAAAACGTTTTGACACACCCCTCCTTTTTTTGTCAGAATCATTTGCGGGCACACTCACACTCATACACACATCACACCGTAAGTACTTTTCATTCACTTAATTTTTCTTTGGAGACCGTGTTCAGTCCCTTTACAACATTTGTTCTAATCCCCATTTTTTTTTTTGCTGAAAACCTCACTGGATTACGTACAACCCAGCCCAAGTTTCATCGCAGTCGGAAGAATGACTTAGGAAGGCTTTCGTTATAACCAACCTTGTAGAAAGTGAGGACGTTTATACGCACACAAACACACACATATACACACACACACACACATATATATATATATATATATATATATATATATATATGTGTGTGTGTGTGTTTGTGTGTGTGTGTAGAGTAATAAAATAGGAAGTGTTTGTAAACCAGTATTATACTCAACATACTTTTAAAATGTAAAAAATATCTTGACTTGTTTTATATTATTAAAGTGTACATAAATGCGTTTTGTAGAGTATAGTAATAAATAAAGCAAAACGAAAAGCACATATTTTAATACTGGCTTCCTGGCCGCCGTATCGCCCGCCTGGAATTTTTGAAGGGGAAACTGTAGCCCTATTGAGGACAATGTCATTAACACATTTTGCGACTTTTCATTCACAAAGTAGAACGATGCCTCACCAGGTTTATGAGATACGGAGTATGTAGGGTTAATGCATTTTACCGTTTTCACACAATAAACGGTATTTACGCCGCAAGGGAAGCAGACAATAAATTGTTATACTTTAAATTAAAATAATAACTACAGATGGTGGTATATCGCGGGAAAACTTGACTGTTTGCTGGATTCCAACGTACCTCCTGCTTACCAAAAATTACTGACTCGGGCTTGTCTTTGGTGCTGGTACCCTATTTGACTGAACCAATAATAATC
The DNA here is from genome assembly GCA_003012365.1 of Medauroidea extradentata. Classification (NCBI taxonomy): domain Eukaryota; kingdom Metazoa; phylum Arthropoda; class Insecta; order Phasmatodea; family Phasmatidae; genus Medauroidea; species Medauroidea extradentata. The sequence continues at coordinate 6,382 of PNEQ01131203.1, forward strand.
CCGCTGTTGTAATATATTATGTATATAACCCAATCACACATGTTGCAAGGATGTGCAGTGTTTTCAAGGGTATGTTGACACGAAACATTTTCGCGATATACCATCGCCTCTAAAAATAACTCTTCTGCCAGCTGCCACTAATATAAGCGTACATAATATCATATCAGTTCCCAGCCACCTGGCCTTACACGTCAAACCCAGAAATCACCTGCCAGTGTTTCAAACACAACGTTAAAGTAGGAATTAAATATATATATACAGGTACGTGTCCAAAGACGTATATTACTCAACAGACATACAACAAGTAACAAATTTTCAATTATTCCTCTGCGGTCATACCTTTCCGGATTTCTGGAACATTTTACATATTTTCACTCCATAAATTGACGTATTTTGAAAAAAATTAAAAGTATCTTTTGAGGTATTTGCGTAAACATATTTCTACTCAAAATTTTCCTACATATCTCAATAGAATTACGAGATACAGAGGATTAATTAAAACGCCATTTAATTTTTATAGTGTGTTTAACAGTTTAAAATACTGAAACATCATTTAAGCGATTTACATAAGTTTATTCTGAAGAAAATATCACCTCAAGATATCAACGGGTTTACGAATTATCGAGCAAAAATCACCTTGATTTCTCATCGCGTTTAAGCACTAATGAGGATTCGTTGAAAACGCACTTCACCAACTTTCACACTCGTAGTATTACATTTACGAAATATCCTTTCTAAGTTAGTGCTTATGATATAAGAGAACGCTATCCTGTAGATCCAGTGGTTTGAGCTGCGCTTTGATGGGTGAGTGAGTGAGTGAGTGATAGTGAGTGAGTGGGTCACTTTATTTTATGTATAGAGGTTAGACACACCCTGAAATATACTCCTTAAACTTATGATTTAAGAAAAATAAATATTCGCTTTTGCGTTTGATTAAAATACCTATGATTACAAAACAAATAGTAATAGGTTAAAATAACTTAGAACTATCCTAAAATTCGTAACACAATTTATTTGTTGTTAAGGTTAAACATTTCTCCATTTCATGAAAGATCTATTCTACTCTGAGTGAAAGTGGTTCAAAATGGATAGATTAAATTGTCCCTAATGGAAAGGCGAATTCGAGCATTAAAGCTTTATACTGTAGGAAACTGAGGTTTGGGCTGCTTTCGTGTACATAACCTTACCTGTCTTGAACAGGAGCGCAGGTCTTTGATGTGCTGGTGGTCAGTGGACCCTGGGTATAGATCACAGAGTCTCTATAGAATCTCGCTATTTCAGCCCAAAGCTGAGGCGAGTCTTGCCTGTCGCAAGCACATCTCTCCAGACAGCTTGCCTTGATTTTACTTCCCCCTGGTGACTACAGCCACCCAGCTCTCGCGAGCCAACACACTTTCCTCTGACCTGGATTTATAGCGGCGTGTCGAGGCGATAAAGTTCCCCCGCCCCGCCCCTTGACAACAACCCCAGGGGTCAAGGGAACCGAAGTAATGGTACAAGGGTGGTCGCAATTCTCGGCTCTCTCTGCCCGTCCACTCGGGAGACGTCAGGCACCATCGATCCAATATTTATACTCTTTCCAACGTAACTCTGCGCGCGATATAAACATATTTTATACATTCTAAAAACTATTTTCTTTTCTAACACTTTAATTCTACAAATTATTTTCATTTATAACATTTTAATTTATATTTATTGTTTTGCTTAGTAATAAAATACAATAAATACACAATAGCATTGAATAACCCATTTCATTAGTGACACGAAGTAAATATTTAAAGTATTTACAAAATACCTTTTGAATAAAGGACGTATACGATAGATTATTTTGAGAAAATAAAAAAAAACCTCGGGAGGTGCTAAACTTCGAACCACTCTCCCCATGCCTAGAATCTACGCATCTTACACCTAGAACACTGTGACTAAAGCACCACTTTGTTCTTATTTATTTTTATACATTCAATGTAAAGTTCAGTAGTAATTCTTTCTTTTAAAGCACGTAATTAATACAAATATTCACTTTATTTCAGAACAATACTTTTCAGAGGTTGTGATCTTTGCATAAGTAATTTCCGGCGAACTTACGATTTTTGTAGGCTAGACATAGTTATTTTGCAAACAAAATATTTTAAACGTTAGAAACTAATAATTTTATAAGGAATATTTTCAGCATTACAAAAGTTTGTACAACTACGAAGAAGTGCTTTGTCATATTTTACAACATAACTTTCGCTATAGGTACAAAGAATTCCTTTGTTGTATTACAAAGTTTACCTTTGTAACATCATAAACTAATGATTTAACAAGGATATACTTCGTACTTTTACAAGGACTTGTAAAAGTACAAATAATATCCTTGTAAATTTTATGAAATTTGTTTAGAATGTATGTTTCACGAAGGGAACATTTCATGGTAATGTTTCGTAGTAGTTTTGCATTGAATATTTATTACGGGTTTAGAGTATGTAAAGTAATAGGTGACTTGTAACTTGGATTATGCGATATGAACGATAATGCTAATGGCGCTTAGTTGTTTGATAGGGACACACTGTAAGTATTTATGTTCAACATTCCGCATACGTTGGTCCCATTAAGTTTAAATAAAAGTAAGCACATTGGATGCACACAAATAATGGATTTTTCTTTGCTTTGTGGTTGGTGTTTTATTCACAAGCAAATTTTGATAGAAATCTATGTGTGTGCGCCTATAGTAAAAGTGGATTGCTGATATAGTGATATGTTTAATTGCGCGCGTAGCACTGCAATTTGTTGTCTATAAGGATTTAAAAGGTCAAGTAAAATATAACGTTGTAGGGTACTTGTGCACTGCATAGGGAGAATGTAACGAGGCGTTCATAGTAAACAATATAGGCCTAAGCCATTTCATGTTTTCTATTTATTTATTTTTTAATTGATTCTATAATTATTTTGCTGTCGAAAAGAAAACAAAATCAATTACTTGCTACATTGTCTAAAAACACTAATTGAAATTTCTTGTCACAATAAATCATGTTTAGAGATGATGGTTTTCCACCAAAATGTCTTATACCCACATACACTTGAAAACACTATAGTTTCTTGCAGCAAACATGGTTGACTGATGTACGTCTCACACAACGTAGCTGTCTGCAGACCAATAACTCGCCTCATATATTAGAATAGCGGGATTATTACTGGCACAGTAAAACAGAACAACAGCTCCAAGTACAAGTGAAAGCCAGTAATATTCTGGTAAGCTGAACGTATGTTGAAACACAAAACAGTTATGTTTCCCCGCGACAAACTATCATCTCTAATCATACTGAATCTGGGAATTGGCTTTTAGTTGTATAACGGCTTGTTCTCTCATCATTTATAATTAACATTTCTTCACTATTCAATATTTAAGTGTAAATTAATGTTTTTAAATATTTCAACAGAAGCCCAACTAGTTAACTAACCTTAGGTTACGTTTGCAATTCGTAAATCATAATTGTGTAGATCATTAGATAGCATGGAATAAAAATCGTAATAATTCTATTAATTTCAAAGAAAATTCAACAACACTGAGACGTGTTTAGATACACAAATGCACACATTGTCGTAAAATGTAATGCTTCTTTTAGGATAAAATTACAGCATATCACCTAATGTTTAAGCAGGTGTAGTACTTATTGCGCAATAAGATACACATCATCTTAAAGCAAGGGTCTTACAATGTACTTCCGAGATAAGAAAATGCCTCAAAGATGAGCCAAACATGCTTCCACGTGAAACACAAGGAGCCATGTGTTGTATCAGATAGTGATTGGAACAACGTTGTCCTATTGTTTTATGTTACCAATATAAAAGTGAGACGACTGATATAAATAGAATTATATTATATATAGACCAGCGCAAGAACAGTAAAAATAGACCCCAACAGAAAAGTTTTATTACTGTACAGCTGTCATTTAACGAGTTTCAAAAACTGGTATCACATAGCAACATAAACTAGAATATTATAGTTGGAAGTGACAATTGGTAATGAATCTTCTAGTTAAAATATGAAAGGCATGAGTAGGTAGAAACAAAATAAATATTAAAAATTATTTTAAGAAGGAAAGTATTATTAAGGTGACAATAACAGTGCTAAGATTCCCGTTGAGAGAACCAAAGAGTTTTGACTTTACCATAGTGTAGTGCCAGCCGTATTTTATTTAAATCGTCCTCTACATTACATATGTTTTGTTTCTTTTTGGAGTCACATTCATTAATTGCTGATTATAGACTTCAATTTCGTTGTTTCAAGCAGTTTTAAAAACCAACACTGGTAAGTTATAGATCGTTTATTTAAAATGTACTTAGTTAATAAAATCGAAGTATATCCTTACGACATGCAGTGTGTTACTGAATTAGTGGTAGATATTTTGTGACCTGGGGTTCGATTCTCATTCGGGGCGACCGCGAGTTAACAGGAGTTCTAACTGGACTCCTGCTCGATCTAGCAAGAGATATTTGAAATACAATTCTCATCTAGACCGAGCAGCGTTCTAACGGGACTTTTAACAGGACCGGCCTAGCGTAGGCACTGCGGGCTGCGGTAAGCAAGTTAGCGAACCTTGTTAGCGAGTATGTTGAGTTACATTTACAGAGGAACTGCCATATTTATTTGAATTATTTGTGTGCGCCGACTAAGATTTTTGGGATATTATAATCGAGGAGGATCCATTCTAAAATTGTGCACTATATTAAGTATAATTTTACAAATGATTTGTGTATTACGTGTTCACATGGGCGAAAAAAAATACGCACTCTTGTAATATCCATCGCGTACCTGACACAATTACATACGTACGTTCGTAAATATATGCGCCTAGTTTATTGATAGTAGTTATTGCATAAAATAATTCACTCAATATAAATTTACCAGCGAGTACAATAATGTTACAACAATATAAACATTTATTACGCTTATGTAAGTAAAGATTACGATTTGTATGTTAGGTTGAGATAAACTGCTCCGTTATTCAAATTCGTTCGTGCAAACATAATGTTTTGTCAACAGCAATGTACCACTCGTGTTTAATTTCAGACATATGATACTTGAGTGTAAAATTATGTGATCCTATGTCCAGTAGTTAAAAAAAAGGCAAAGTGAAAAAGTTAAAAAATAATGTCCCAGTACTAGGCCTACTGCATGTTTAGAGGTTAGAGACAGAGGTAAGTTATTGATTCTAATGAAATTCATAACTGGTACTTTATTGACTATAGAACCAAATACATTGTTATGGGTTTCGTCACAACGTAAACAAAACGACACATTTAATTATATACAGTACATCTGCAAGCGTTTCAAAACACTCTATTAAGGTAATGAAATTTAGTACCTGAATTATAGTCATTGAACATATGTATGCCATTGACATTGTCAAGTACAGAAAATCAGTCCGGTATAAACTCACCATCAGTTAATGTTTTTTCCAAGAATTTGTTAAAATCACAATGGGGATTATTTAGCAGTCGAAGCCCGCCACAGTTACAAAATCACGCACCAACTTATTTGTCGATTGTCTTTTCTTTCTTTACAAAAGAGCATCGTTATTATCTCATTGGCCAGCGAGCGAAGTCTTGCTCTTGGGTACACTGTAATTCACGGAACTCGCAGACAGCCTCGTACAGGATGCCCGGTTATTCTCTTACATTTAACTGGACAACGATTTGGTGTAGTGGGAAGTACTTTTTAAGTGGACTCCTGTCTGATATAGCGAGATTGGCACAACATGTGATTCTCAAGATGACCGAATTACGCCCTAGCGGGATCGGCAGTAACCTACGCTACGAGGGCTGCGCTAAGGTGTTAGCGGGAGTGTCGCTATATGGTTCTGGAATTGGTATTGGTATTTATTTAGCGTTCATTTGTGTGGCATCAGAGCGCTATTAGAACACGTCAATTATACGTACAAAAATATATATAAATAAAAATTTTACAAAAGATACATACAAAAATTATGCGAGGAAAAACTTTTAAATTGTTCTAGCACATAATCATTACAAAGAGTAGATTATGTAATGTATATCTTACAAAGTACACAAATGTTTTCATACAATACGTGTTAGGATAGTGAGTCATTCCAAAATGAATCTCAAAGGTAAAGCAAATCTACAGCAAAATTACTTACATTACTTTTTACCATTGAGATATTAGGGAAGTACACATCCATCTGCAATATATTAAATAGATAAAACACGTATTTAGTAAACCAAAAATGTTATTTTACCAAGTAAAGGTCAACTGAAGAAACTAACATAATGTGGAAAGTAAAACACTAGACTATGGCAGGTATTCTTGTACTGTATAGAATGAGCCATTCAGGAGGAATGCAAACAACTGTTTCTTGAAGTTATTCGTCCCATTTACCACTTTTATTTGTTCAGGAGCTCCATTCTCATTAAAATCGGTGTTGAACTGGAGTTTTGTTCACCACTTGTAGCGGAATTGTTATGACTCTCGTTTAGCGGGATCCCGTTACATTTCGTGGTTTAACTAGTCCAGTTAAATGTAAGCGAATAACCGGGCACCCTGTACGAGGCTGTCTGAGAGTTCCGTTAAATATAGTGTACCCAAGAGCAAGACTTCGCTCGCTGGCCAATGAGAGAATAACGATGCTCTTTTGTAAAGAAAGAAAAGACAATCGACAAAGGCGCACACAAATATTTCAAATAAATATGGCAGTTCCTCTGTAAATGTAACTCAACATACTCGCTAACAAGGTTCGCTAACTTGCTCACCGCAGCCCGCAGTGCCTACGCTAGGCTGGTCCTGTTAAAAGTCCCGTTAGACCACTGCTCGGTCTAGATGAGAATTGAATTTCAAACATATCTTGTTAGATCGAGCAGAAGTTCAGTTAGAACTCCTGTTAACTCGCGGCTGCAGTCCCGCTACAAACGGCGAATCCCGCTAGTGTTAGCAGGACTGTCGTTAACGCCGATCCGAATGAGAATTGGCCTCCTGATTACTAATAAAACAATATAGAAAACGTATAAGGTACATAATACCTGAAATTCATCAAATAGTGTAGTTATCAGAACTTAAAAATCAATTTTAAAGTAGTATTAAAAATTACTGTAAACAAAGCGAAGTTAATAAATATATCTGTGAGATATATTTATGAAATAATAGAGGTTTCCAATCTGTGAAGAAAACAACATTGAAACTCCATCTTCATGAATAATATGAGTAGCCACTTTCTTGTTGCTTAAAGTTGTTCTATGTTTTGATTTTGTGAACATTGTATGTTGTATTTTAGGGCAATTAAACATAAGAACAAAAAAAAGTTAATTTTGCTGAAAGTACCTAGAAGCACCATTTACAACAAATATGCACACAAATGTTACTTTGGCGACAATGCAATTCAGGTCATGTAAGCAAAAAAATGCTCTTTCCACCACGGAATTGCACACAAAACGCTTGTATTTGCATTGTGCACTGAAAAAAGTAATCCATCCTGTCCAGCAGTTTTTTGAAAGCATGTTGCAAACTCCAGGGGGCCGATTAAATATCGCAGTTTATAGGTGCAACATAAAATTTGCATCTGCGTTGCGTCTGGTTGCGCTGCATTGGAATTATATACTCATCTAATGGCATAGAAGAAGCAATTAACTTGCTCTGCACTTGCGTTGCGCTGCGTCGGTGCAAATAGCAGGTAACGATATTTAATCGCCCCCCACATAAGTAAAACTCAAGAAACCATACTTCAATGCAGCGTCACACACACATCTACGCACAGCGCTCATATTTTTTATGGTGCAATTCAGGTTTGTATTTTGGTAAAAGGCGACGAGACTCAGGTGCATATGATACTTAAACCTCTTAGTACAGAATGCATCGCTTACCTCCCTCACACTTTATCACGGCCACTGATATATTTATTTGCTTTTTTCTTGTAAACAAGGAATTAAAGAAGCATGCAAAAATTATTTTCCCTTTCTCAGGACCAACTGCTCAAAAAGAAAACATGAAATTTTCAGAAAACTTGATCTCACAAATATTGTAAGCAATAAGATGATACCCTAATTATTATTCACAGAATGAAGCTTTCCTTAATTTTAAACGTTGCTTACAGAATCATAACTTCACTCTTTTTACAACTATTTTTAATACAATTATTAAAGCTCATTTTCAAGTGCTTATAATTCCCTTATTAATCATTTTAGGTAGTAGGTATCTTCACATTTTGAACCTAATTTTTCACTTGGAATCATTTTGCGTTTTGTCGATCAGTAGTAATTCAGAAATACTTTGTACTCATGTCATTAAATACTGTTTTATAATGAAAACCTCTCACCCTACAATTTTCCGTATTTTCCATGTGTGTACATTTTAAATCTGATGGCCCACATATAATTATTTATATATTTATTTAAACAATTACTTTTATATGTCTATGAAGGCTTATTTTTATATGTGTAAAATTGTGCACGGAAAATTTATAAAATTTTAATTTGACTACAAAACAAGTTTAGCCTACTGTACGTTATGAATACGTGCACATAAAATTTTCAAACATTCTAACAATACTTGAACATTAGTATAATGTGCAATAATTATTGGTTTATGCGTACACTGTTATTAAAAGAAAACTGTACATAAATAATATTACATGTAGAGAATGATTCAGCATTTATATGTACTACAATAGTAAAAACATAACGGTAAAATGTTATATTAGGAATAGTTGCACTTACGAACTATTATAAATACTAAGAAGGTGTTAAAAAATTATCAGTTTTGAAGTTGGTTTTGGGCATGACAAAATACCCCCTCTGTTTTCATTGTATCCATAAAATTTTCAATGTTTTCATTGTATCCATAAAATTTTCAAAATAATATATCTACATAAATCATGGAATTATAAGAGGAACTTTACTGAGACTCTCGCGAATATTTCAAATCGAAATTAAGTAATTTTAGTTTTTAATTTGGATTGCAATAGTGCAGTGGCAGCTCTAGGGTTGTTGCAAGGTAGGGCACAAGTTACAGAGAACTGTATAGTGCTGTGAGCTAGTTGACGCTACAGCCACTGACGCGCTGGCATACTCCATTTCATATAAGTTGGGATAAATGTGACAGCAACTTATGAGCAATGATTTGTAATATTTTGTTACTTTTGTCATTACACAAAACAAACTGTGCAGTACAAATGCTCGAATGGACATCTCAGGTTCATTTTAGCGCTAAAAATGTCTTGCATTGAGCAATAAATCACAAAATAATAAAAAATTATCGCTCATAAGTTGCTGTCAAATTTATCCAAACTCATGTGAAACAGAGTATATGTAGGTGCCGCTTATTACAGACTGGTTACAACACAAATAGTAGCCAGTACATATTACATTGTCATTGTTACACGGCTGTGCGTTCACAAGAGTGTACAGTTCTCGGCAACTTGTGCCCTTCCTGCCAACAACCCTGGCGCCGCCACTGCACTAGTGTTATCTCGAGAGTTTAGGACAGAACGCGGTTTAAGTTTAGAAAATGGGGGATGCCACCCAGCGTGTTATTTATACTGCGGCGTGCCAGTGGAATGGCGTTGGATGGACGGGCTTTCTGATACGTTAGCGCGACGATATTGGCCGTACAGGGTCACCGCACCACCCACAACCCTGATCAATTATCGAGCGATCTACTCGGGCGTGGAATGTCACCGGTTCTGTCGATTTTTATTTTCTGTTCTTCATTACCCACGCTGGCTTACTCCGGTTTTATTTAGGCTGATGACTGGGGTGTCTGCGTCAAAAACGTCATTTAATCTACCCGCAAAAAAATGTGTATGCATTATTGCATAGCACAGACAGCGCAAATCGAAGGCAACGCGTTCGTCACATAGAATTTTTAAAAAATATTTTTTGTTAAGGAAGCGCAGTTTTATAAAACTCGCCTTAAAATATTAGATGGGCAATATACTTATATAGACAGTGACAGTATTGTCCATACCGTATAAGCATTAAATAATTTGACAGATCATAAAAAATAGGACAATGTAAAAAAACAGTATGTATCCTTTCATCACCATGTTCTTTCCAGCTGACAACCAAAACATGTGAACAGTTAAGATATATTATGATTGCAATATCATCCTAAGTGTGTTGTGATTTTATTTAGATTATGTTTTTAGATCTCCGACAAATAATTTATTTTCAATACTAGCTGCACATTAATCTTACTAGAGTTAGGTGGGTAATGTTAATGTAATTATTTCATACTACAGTAATATATAGCGTACTCTACATATGTTAATTTAATATAATCATTAGAAATTTCTTTTTTTTAATATATTTTCCTAGGTAATGATAAAAATTGTAACATTTAATGGCATTACCAAAAATAAACATAGCATGTATGGACAACTGATGTTTTCTACTTTACATTTAAAAATATTATGTAATACTAGCTTATTTGGTTACAACAAACTGAAGTTGCAAGAGCTTATTACAATACAAGCCAACATATTTAAACTAAAATAATAATTAAAATAATTCATGCAAGCATTATTACAATTATTTTGCGTGTTGCCTTCAATTTGGTTCTGTATTATCAGATCATAAAGCCGTATCGGCATAGTTTAAGTTTCAGGTATTAGACTATCAAATAAACTTACCTTTTGTGGTACGGCCTGCCTATGAAATATTAGTGTTATCATAGTCATGCAACTTACAATACTTGCAAAAACCAGTTAACATATTTATTTTAGACTACACAGCAAAAAGTTGAGCTCTCACAATCAATACAGAAATAATATGTCTATAAAAAGCGTAAGTAATAAACAAATATGTGTAGGCCTTATTGCCCATATCAGCTTTAAATCATTTTGTTGATTAGCACATATTATTGTACTGTACAAGTACACTTTAAAGACCTGGAAATATATAGACGTAGGTCTTCAGGCATTTTATTTTGGTAATATGTAAGCCTACATTTTTGCAGCCGACAGGCACAAAATTTCAGTGGACTGTGGACTTGATAAAGAATCATAAAACACGGAATTTTTCGTACGAAAAGAATTTATTGAGTCGGCGTCTTGAAAAATCATGTTTACATGATATAAGACTACAAGAACCGCAAGTGTTTACCCACAAGCTCTGTTAAAATAAAAGTTAAAAGTTAGGTAACATATTTTATTTTAATTAGCACATTTCTCTGGATGGATAACTAGCCTACTTCTTACTTAGCGACTGTTCTTGTAGACACGCCAACTGAAGTTCCTGTCTTCCGAAACACGTCTTAATATCCCGTTGTCGTTGGCGATTACAAGCCGGATATTTTACTCCAAACATTGCAATATAATACAATTGCATAAATGTACTAAATATTAAAATAACACCTTATAAATATCTCAAACGTACACGAACACACGATAAGTTCAAGCACTCGCAACGCAAATGGCCGTTCTTTTTTTTTTTTTTTTTTTTGCTGGACATCATAATATCCCATTGGCGATTACAGGCTCGGTTTTATAATCCCAACATTGCAATATATTAAATATACGCACAGTATAATAAAGTAACACATTATAAGAATCTCAAACACACACGAACGCGATAACTTTTCACACTCTGAAATGGCCGTACTTTGTATTGTTTTGGTTACAGGTCGACTGATAACGTTGCGGTTGTTAGTAAATTAGTTGTACAATTACGTGATTTGAATATAATAGAATAGTTAGCTGACTAATGCTGGATGCGAATCCGTGTTATTACATTACGTTTACTCCAAAATGCATACTTATTTTTCACGTATAATACACACTACTTTCAATGTCGGCGATGAAAGTAAACCGATTTGTTGATCAGGGCTGCCACTTCTTCTTCATCAGGTAATACGGTCACGTACTGTGGTTTCAAATGGTTGCCACGTGTCTGGCACGTGTTAAAAATATTGGTAGCCTCGGCTGTCAAAACACGGAATTCTAACATGGGAGAGACAGTACTGTAGATTTTGCATAGCAGTTGCTTGTCGTCAAATACATTTAAAAAGAATGATTACCACGCCCTAAAATTGGTTATTTATTTCTCAATTCAGACATACAAAACAAACATTTCTCAAAGAATGAAGTTTTGGAAGGACGGCTTGTTGCTGGTTGCAGAATGTGACACATACTGAAGTATGTCCCAGCCACTCATGTTTTAAGAGTATGTATGTTTATCACATTTTGAAAGCTATCATCAATTAAAACAAATAATGCAATACCTGAAACTAAGGTGTTTCCCTTAATTTACATTTACTCATGATCTCATTGAGAGCATACCCAATCAGCCATTCATCAGTTATTGTCATTTGATGCATATCATGCAGACATTCTGCATTCATTTACCTCATACATGCTCTGTTCTGAAATTTAACATGAGTAATATGTTTTCCAGAAGTTTGCAAGGCCCAAATTAGATAATGTTTGTTTACCTAAAAAGATAAAATTAAGCTGCCACTATACCTGAACCTTAATTCGTTGCTTTTATAATAAAAGTGCTTACCCTTAAATAAATAAAATGGTGTTGTGGAGAAGCCTACATTCTTTGCCACCTATGTCTTCCGGTTTTACCATACCCAAAATATCGTACGTGGTGACAGTTGCAGTGATTCAACTTTTTCTCGTAAATATATATAGTTTTTAAAAAATACCATAATTCTCATCATTTGCCTAAAGTACTTAATATGACTCAAGAATGTGACATTCCCAAACTTCTGGACATGATAATTCAGCCTCGTGACGTTTCCAGGCCTCGAAGGAATTTTGCTCAGCCAAATATAATAATTGATTTGAATTGCAAAAACATAAACCGGCCACATTGCTGCTAAGTGCTGGCAACCAATAAACCCTATCGACAAGTTGGAAAAGTGAGAACCCTTTCTCTTAGTTTTCCCAACCTAGGTAATGTCAAATACATTGCTCAAATTCCAGAACCGGGGGTGTTTAAATAATGTTTCAAAGTTAGTTCTCTACTCAGAAAACTGTATTCATTGACAGTACTGATACTTCAACTACAGAAACCAAAAAATTACAAACTGTTAATGTCTTTGAATGTTTCTTGCAATGGGACAGAATGACAAACTGTACTAGCTTGGATATCCTACGTAATTGCGATATATGACGTCCCAGAAATCTAGAATGTGACTAGGATAAACAGAGGAAAAAAAAGCCTAGTTGGTTGTAGTAAACACATCCATAAACCAAAACAACAGAACGTAACAGATTCCATAAGTAATTAGTCAACAAATAATAATGGAAAAAAATAATAGTAAAGAACCAAAAATAAAAGTCGAAATACAAAATAGTTTGTATTACTCAGGACATCACGATTAAAACAGCACAGAAAATACTGGTATTATTACAATATTGGACACAATACAGGATAAAAACGTCGATGTCACAGACAACAGACTAGACGACACAACGATGAAGACACAAAAGAACACAGTAGATTTCCAAAGGCCGACATTTCACGACGTTTCGGGAGCTCACATCTGCTCCCATCTTCAAGTGAAGTTAAAGTTAAATTGCTTGTAGTGAACTGGTGCCAATCTAGTGTAGTGCCACTATTAAAATTTACGAATTTAGTTTCCCTTGTATGTTCCTATTTCTTGTTTTTAAATAATCAGGTCAACATTTTTAGTTCATGGTGCTAATTTCATTGCACAATCAGATATTGTCCTTGTTAAAGCATATTTTCTTAAACAATGGGTTCTTGAAGTGATAATGCCTTTAATTGCACTCTTACAAACAACCCAGTCTGCATGTCCAAAGTCATTGCTGAGCTAAAATTTCTAACATTTGTTTTTGACCCTTTTAAATAAGTACGGATGAGATGTAAACCAGTATTTATGTAATCAACTTTTCAAAGTTCTTACTTCTGAAATATGTTTTCCCAGTATGTTAAAGTATTAAATTAAATTTTTTGATAAAGAATGCTTCGAAAGTAAACAATATTATTTATTCTCACTACATAATATGAAATAGTTACGAAAACAATTCCAGGAACTACTGGAAAAAGGCGTAGTTGAACTGTCTTCGTAACAGTATGCGAGTCCAAAACTATTTGTCTTAAAGCCTAATTGTAAATACTGCATGGTCGCGGGGAAAGTAAAATTGAATCAGTGCCACTTTCTGAATTACATTCTATATTTCATAAGTTCACACGCACTTGTTAAGCGTGATGTTTCATGACACGATATCCAAGTATATTTACAATCATGTAGACGAGTTGGTAGTTTATTAAACATTAACTTGATCATATAAAGTTAGCTTTATTGCTTCTTAAACATTATGGTTCTTACAGTAAATCATTACGAAGTAACTTTCGCAATGCAATAAATATTTTTGTAACAAAATTTCTCCCAATGGAATTTCAATTGACTCAAAATACACCTACGAAATTATAAAATTTCATCTCCTCATAATCATAAAGATACACGTAGCCAGTTTTCTTTGTATGATATAATTGATTTCCAACTTAGCTGAACATCAGCTGCTTAAAACAGTTGCATAAAGTTAGTATAAACATTAAATGCTGATTAGAACATCAGAAGGCTTTTGAAACCTGAAACGGGATTTAATAAATCCCTCAGTTTTCATAGGGTTACTTTTTTTAAAACCTTTGATTTTGCAAACTGCCACATACAGCTTGACAGTAGGTGCTGTATTATCCAGAGAAATTGATGGCTTAGGGCAACCCGACACTTCTACATCTGTACTCTTACAACACAGCTAAACAAATCTCTACAATTTGGGAAATGGAGTCATTGCAGTCGTGTTCAAATATGGTAAAATGTAACAATATAAAAAATGCTGAATTTCGCTATATATAGATGTTCAGACCTTAAGCTCTCTTGCTCTAGCTAGGCAAAATAGGTCATTTTGAGATAATATTTTCCTCCTTAAATTTCAAATTACGGGTACTCAGTATGTTGACGTTGACTCTATACCACACATGTTTAAACAGCCCAAAAGTAACCGTTCCCCAGTACATCCTGCTTCCTGTAATATTATGTAACTGATTTCAAGTAAGTGAAAAATGGCTTTACGTACATCAAAGATAAAACAATAAGTTAATTAATAAGTAATATTCTTGATTTCTGATATTGAAAAGTAACCATACTTCTATATAAAAGTTTTTTTATTTGCATTGTAAAGTCAGTGTGATAATAAAAAAAATAGTTCAACCTAAACATAAAAGACTTGAAGTCTGAAAGTATGTTCATTTATCTTCTGCTGTAGGTCATCGAGTTATTTGATAAAAGAACACTGAAACTATTCGAAAACATTTTATCTATAAGTAAATGTCTAATGATATTGCTGAGAGAGTTAAGGTATCAAACATGTGTGATATTAGCAAATCTTCTCAAAATACACTTTTAAGTCTTCTTGCCTCTAAATTCGCTGAAAAACCTTTTTGTAAAAATATACATAAATTTAATTTCTACCTTATCCACAGTACATATGGTAATATTAAATTTCTGGGGTATATACTTACCTCTTAGAAAAGTTAATATTCCTGATACCATCCAAGCCATGAAAACACGAGTTTTACAATATTTTGTTGTACTATTCACAGTACTTTTGATAATGCACCTCAGTTCATTTAAAATGTGGTAAGAATAATGTTATACACATATGTAATTCAACATATAGTTCTGCCCTTTTTTACAATCATATTTCGCAAGCATACATTTTCTAAACGAAAATTTGTTTCACACTGATAGCATTCCAGGTGACAGACAAAAGTAATTCTATACAAAATAATCACAGGTACAGTTAGTAATTAACCACACTCATCATGAATTTCATATACCATACGCCTTTCACCTAATTTTCATATTTTTTCTCAACAGCTTCTTCTATAATGTTAGGCAATTAGATTATTTTTACTTCCGAATGACCGAAAATACATGACAAGAAGTTACCAGCACAACTGATAAGCCGGTTTTCTCAAAATGGGTGCAAATTTACCCTAAAGGTTCAAGTCGTTTATGTACACCTAGGGATATTGAATTACTATATTAATTAAGAAGGCATATCATGAAAAAAGCAAAACAAATGTCAGATTACTAAGTAATATACCCCAACCCTGTTTGATTAAAATTAGAGAAAAAATTTTTGAGATGTCTTCTATCACGAAGATAAAAAAAAATGGCCAAAGATTTTAAAACATTATCAAATTACGAACAAAATACACAAAAGTATAGTAAACTAACTAACTAGAACATACGAGCCGAGATTAGTAATCTTTGGAATAATATTTCTTCATATATTTCGTATTATGAAGCAAATATTAAATTGTAGCCATTATAAAAATATGAACACGTGATAAACGAAGTACAGAAAAGTCAACCCAGCTTTGTAGGCTATGCACTATTTGTGGACCAAGTTTGACGAAGCTCTGATAAATATTTGCTAAGAGATATAGGCTAATACTAATCCAAAAATATAAAAGTAGCCGCCATTAAAAAAATATGTAAACACAGGATGAACGAAATATACAAAGTCAAGTCAGCTTTGAAAGTGTACCAAATTTTACGAAACTATGTAACATGGCTGCTTAGATATCTAGTTTGACCGAAAAACAGTTAAATTGCCGCCATTTTGAAAATATAAAAAAGGAGTATATACGAAATAAATAAAAGTCAAGTCAGAATAGACAGTAATATGTGTACACATTGTCTGATGAAATTCGGTCTACTGGGCAAAAAATTTTTAGGAAAAAAGAGGGGGGACACACACACACACATAATTTGCCTTCGAAGTGTAGGTTAAAAATGTTTGGGCTATAGCACTCACGAAACAGAAATGCTCGCGTACATGAGTCGTAAGAGGTACAACAGGTATCAGGTTGAAAAGTGTCTAAGATTGATGATTTAATTCAATTCAAAGCACATCCTATAAGAAAAGCCAGTGTTATGACCAAGACGAAGCTGTCATATGGATGGTCTGATCATAGCGTTACTAAATGATTACTCACACATGTATTTGATGCTTTTGGAGACCTCAAGCCGTGAGCCTATACAGCAATATAATTCATGTTTTCCACCCTAAACGGTATTTTCATAGACCACCAGTTTAGCTATCTCCGCTCACAGTTTTGGAGCCGCCAATTTTCATACCATCAATAATTACACTGGCTTTATCACGTATTGATTCCAGTTTCTTAAAGTTGCCTTTATTTTGAGATGTCGAACGA
Source organism: Medauroidea extradentata (assembly GCA_003012365.1). Lineage (NCBI taxonomy): Eukaryota > Metazoa > Arthropoda > Insecta > Phasmatodea > Phasmatidae > Medauroidea > Medauroidea extradentata. The sequence continues at coordinate 23,572 of PNEQ01131203.1, forward strand.
AAAAAAAGCCAATAATCTAAGGTGTGTTGCATATTGCTTTTGGAACTTAAAGTGTTTCTTCGGTGTTATATGCTATGAATATTTTAATAATGTTATACCTATGCTATTGGGATGAAGTATAGTAATTTAGAGATTACTTTACTCATAGTGCTTTAAGTAATGTTGAGTACCTACTTACCTGTTAGGTCATTAATGTCCTGACGTAACATATGTTTACCATTCTATGCAGTCCCTTTCGATGTGTTTTAGTTCCCTCCTCCGTTTTGAAGGTCCATTTCAATGCACATTGAATCTGGCGCATACCTAGTCTGGCTTTTCGTTTTTTCTACATATATGTATTTTCATGGCTGCTATTTCCACATCTTGTGGTATCATGGCAACCAATGCATGTCAAAACTGGTTCTATTTTGAAAGACAAAATTATGATTTTCTCTCGGCCAACTATTTCTCAGTTGTTGTGGATTTGAATCTCCCCGCCCTAAATATGGAATGTTTTGAACTGGAAGATATGTCAGTAAACATCATAGCTATTTACAACCATGGATTGCTGTTTAATTTTAAGAAATACTCTTTTCGTTTAGATTTTAAACCAGCCAAAATAACTGATTTTTTTAAATTAATTCAATAATAATGTTTCTAATCGCACAATGCTTTCGACCCAAGGACCAACTCTCGCACCAAAAGAGAATTAATTGAATTTGGAAGAAAAATATGATAATCCCTTTTCGGCTATTTGGATGAGGGAGACGTGGAAATTTAGGACAACTCTTTAAACTCTGTTATGGACTCACAAGCCAACATGGCAAATTTAACTGACAACATTCTTTGGAATAAAGGCCTTCAAGACTGTGTAATGAAAAACACAGATCTTAATCGGGGTATTTAATCTGACTATTAAGAAAACTACAATGTATCATGTCAGTTACTTAACTTAATGGAACTATATCTTAAAATTGGAGAAGAATTGTTGTCGTTGTCCTTCCATATTGAATGAAATTCTATGTTCTTCTGTGTATCTGAAGCACCACCAATGCTATAATGGAACTTTTTGATCTAAAGAAGCAGAAGGATATAGTGTTCATGGAAAACTTTGTTTTGCATTAATAACCCATGAAAAATGTTTTAACATTTCCCTTAAAATTCACCATATCATTTGTTTGCCATTTAACATGATAGCCGATATAACTCCTGAAAATATTTATGTTCTATGAACTCAGCTATGGAAAAGTTGTTACTTTTAAGTATATTTGGTAGTTTTAAACTTGTTCCTACATTTTGAAAATAGTCTCTTAGAGAGTCAATGTAATTTGTCTACAGTTTTCTTTTACCAAAGATGAATTAATACGTGTAGCTAACTGTCATATATATTTTGTTGGTAAGTCCTGGTAGAATTACTTTTTATTTATCTCGATACCGAATGCATTGCTGATAGAAAAATTTTGTAGAAAAAGTTTTTTTTTATATTTTTACATGAATTTTTCAAAATTATTTTGGCACTAAATGCAGCCAAGTAAATTAATAGATCCGCGAACATTTCAGTTTTCTAATTATTCAGTTTTAAAAATGCAATTTTCCAAATGCCGCCGTAAACTTTTAAAACACAATCTTATTGTCTACCACATTCATGATGTGGCCTTAATTGTTTTGGTTAGCCGCCACCCAACAGGCACCTGTGAGTGTATTTTATTTTTCACTGACGTAAAAAAACTTAATTAATTTTAGCGATATCGGTTACGTAAAAGTTAGCTTGGGAAATTTGCCCGTTGTTAATGCATGCACGCTTGCAGAGTTATTATTTAACAACGAAGATTACACTGATATTAATTTTGAAGGAGTGAAGACAGCAAGGTATTAATACTTCTCACACATTGTAACAATTTAGTTACATGTTTAATGTTTCAGATCCGGCATTGAATCACGAGTTTAGGTTCGAAAAGCCAGCCGAATTAATCTTGCATGCGCACAAAGAGTGAACCTTTCGAGCTGGCAACAACAGCCTCAGGACACAGCGATTCACTTGGACAGGGTTCGCCGCTGCGCATGCGCCAGAAGGAATAAGGAAGGGGAACAAGAGAACACGCGCTGGAAACATTAAAGCAAAGATAACCACTCTAGCCAGCAAGTATAGCGTAGATCAGAGTAGCTGAAACACAGTTCGTTCTTAATTCCGCCGCCACCAACACTACAGTGTCCTAGGCACTTATGGTGCAAGTTGTTATATTAGTTAATATTTAACTAAATTACTTTTATAATTTTTAAATTTTTGTCAAAAAACTGTTGTGGACCAAATGCTATCCTTTCATTGTAACACTTATTTTATTTGGACAGCATCTACTAAAATGTCCATTAAAGTCATGTTCCTGTGCCATTCTTCAACTAAATCTAAACGTTCCTTTTGCTTGTCTAATGTTGGTTGTGGTAGCCTTGGCAATGTCTCATTGTGGCCTAGTTGAGTCCGTACTTTTATAACCTGTGTTCCATTAATGCTGCTATCCACCTATCTCAATCCTTACCTGTTATTAATGTCCCTAAGTTGTTCTATAACATCGTTTTTAGTCATTTCTAATCCCTTTCAAATTTTACCTTAAATGATACTCTTTTCGAAAGCTTCGAATCATGTCTGGTATCCAAGCCTACTGGAGTTGATTGTACAAGGTGCTGTACTTCCTCAAGTCATCTCATTCGCATTTCTCTTTGGTGATCCCGCTCAGTATTAGTACCATCTCCATGTCCGCAACTTTCATTTTTATTACCATACAAAGGGCTCATCTATTACAATTTAACTTACTTTCGATTTCAGGCAGAGTAGACCTAGATTTTCAAATTTGTTAATCGTGCCAGTAGATGTAGTTCAGCTGGTTTTCTCTGGGATATCCCTTTTCCCCTGACCCTATATTCCGACGCCGCTTCATACTGTCACGAAGTGATTTTTCTGGTTTAAGTTTTTTTGGTAAGATACCTTAATTTTTGGTCAGATCCATGCTTTAAATAATTCCTCACTTTAGAGTTTATTGAATTCTAGTTTTTAAATAATAGCGGCTGTGTATCAGTACTTGTATTTTAGAGTTTTTGTATCTTTAATCCCCCCTCCCAATACCTCTACATGTTATGCCTGAGATAGGCGATTGTTTCACGGTACGGCCGTGATACAGAACACGTAGGACGCTGCTATCGTGAGTAGAGATGGCTGATGTAAGATTTAAAAGCAATTGTGTACACAACACACGTGGTGTTATTTTCTTTGTAGCCTTGTAGTGAAGTAGTGTCTTTTCTTGTCGCTGTGTTTGTCCACCTGCATTTAGTTACATTACTGAGCGCCAAGCGAAACAACAGCTGATGAGTTGTGCTTACGGTACTCGTGGTCTTTGAGAAAAAAACCTAACTCCGATCACACTGCACGCAGTTCGAGGACCATCCAGGCGACCGCCTTAAGACTACTTATTTCTTCGATACGTTGGCTAACAACGAAACGGTAATTATTTTTACTAGCAAGAACGTTGACTCACAATACGTAATAAAGCAAATACGATTTTAAACCATTTGATCTGTAATGATTTAAAAATAAATACAATATTTGACATACATATTTTGTATTATTTTATTCACTTCTTTTAAAGTCTTTGTATGAGCAAACCCTGAACCACGAAAATGTTATACTGTTATAATATATGTTACAATTTGTGATATAGAAATCCAACAAGCTCGTTAACGCAAATTTCGCAGTACCTTAGCCTGATTATTATTAATTTACAGTATTTAACAGTTTTTAATTACTATATCGAAAAGTAAACTGTTAACATATTTTCAATACAAATTGCTATTTTTCTTATAAATTGCGTAACAGATAAAACATTATAGTTTATACGTCATTAATTAAGATGGAAAAACAATTCAGTTAAGTTCATTACTATATTATGAGAATCGAGTTATTTTATATCATTCGAATTAACATCGCCAATTCGATAGAGACGATACATAATTAATGAATGTAAAATTAAATTTTGTGTGAATTGCGAGGAACAATGTTTGCTTAAGGATCGATATTTAATAAATATTTGAGTATGCGTTATTCATTGTCGCTTTTATGTAAATTAGCAATCAACATAATCCACTACATGGTATTCGCTTAACTGAGTACTCACACAACCTACAGTTCTAGTAGCGTTTCAGTCGGGAAGTGTGGAAGATCACGTGTTTATCGTTTCGATTAAGGCTCGTAACATTAATTTTAATATCACTCGAGTAATAATCATTTAATTTTTCACGATCACTGTTATTTCTGCTATAGGACATAGTATTCGATGTTTGCTTTAAACGTGTCCAACAACATATAAATAAATTTTACATGTTTTTTTGATCTGGTGACTGTATATAATATTTACAGCTACACTTTCAGTGGTGGTGACAATATGGAAGCAGGGATACCTCCAAACAGCATATTTTCCACTGTTAAACCATGTTTTACTATTTTGAAAATCTTGGGTTTGGCGCCGATAAAAACAAAGGACTGTGAGGATATTTGTATTTACAGACCACATATCATAGGTAAAATCCAATCTGCGGCTTATATTATTGTTACTTTCATAACACAAACGTACTATTTTTACAGCCATTATCAAAATGAAGAAGATATCGATATAATTGACTGCATTATATTCTGTGGGGCTGCAGTAATATACAATGGCTGTGTTGTCACCGTGATTGCCACATATGCAACTTCTCTATTCACAGAGATTTCCAGGAGAATATGTCATATGGAAAAAGTTTATCTAAATAAGTCATGGATAAAACACCAAAGTATTTGTTTGTTTATGAAGATTCAAATGATGCTAACTGCACTGTATTTAATGTGCACATTTGGTACAGTAATTTACTTCCAACACAGCTTCTATTCATACTGGATCATAGTTGTAATTTTCCGTTTTACAGTCGTTCACATCGGATTGCTGCTTTATTTAGACATACTTCTTTTCCTTGGAAAGGTCGTCGATCATGTAAACGAAGAAATTTATCACCTTTACAATTATAGTTTGAACGGAAAAAATGAAGACTGTGAAGCCATATCCACCAGTCAATCTTCGATTAAACTAGTTGACAGGAACATGTTGTTAGCAACAAATCGAATCACCGTTTACCCGAAGCACCGAGCTATATCGGAGAAAATGCAAAGAATAGCTTGCAGTCTGCAACATTTGAGGGAAACATATTACTATTTACATGAGACGATGATCACGGTGGATTTTACATTTGGCATTCAGATGTTGATAGTTATTATATCCAGCATAAGTGCTCTGATGTTTTTTGCAAACGTTGCCATATCTGCGGTCACAAAGTCTACAGAGAAGAAAATAATTATTAGTATGCAAGACATAGTACCTAATATAATGTTGAGTGTCGGTGAACTTTCTCGTCTGGTCTTCTCAACTTTCGTCCCACAGCATGTAGCCGGAAAGAGGAAGAAGACGTTGTCACTGCTGCAGAAACTAAACCTCAAAAATCATCTTAGTCCAGACGCCATGACAGAAGTGCAGCTATTTTCCGAGCAGGTCACTAACTGTCAAGTGACTTTCAGTGCCTGGGGATTCTTCAGCTTGGATCGTCTTACTTTCGTTTCAATGTTAGGTACCATAGCCGCATATGTGATCCTGTTAGTTCAGCTACATTGAGGTTATGGTCTAGTTCGAGTGACATCTCGTATTAACTTGATTTCGAAATGCTACTGTTTGTCACACAAATTACTATAAAACATTATTTTGCATTCCAGTCATCTTCAAATAAATTCTTATTAATGTACAAAGAATGGATGCATAAGTAATGATTCTCTGTTCTACTTATGTAGAGCAAAAATGTATTACTTATTGCATCCATCCACTATATCTAAGATAATTGAAAAATTCGCATATTCTTTTAGTTCCAAGCTAGAATTCCAGCAACTGTATGTTCGTGCCACTTTAGCAATTGGCCCGTGACTTATTTGACACTTCCTGTAAGTCGCTAAGCCAATAGTACATAAGCAACTACATGCAGGGCCATATTATTGCGTCATCGAGTAGCTGGTAAGCAGATAATGTCTGCTTGAATTCACATGTGTTTCTGGAGACTAGCTTACAGGTCAGTGAACCCGCGAATTTTTCTGTTCTCTAACTACGACATGTATATAAACACATATTGAGAGATACAATTTGAAAAGTAATGTAAAATAAGAATTTCTCCAAGCTGTTTCAATACTAATTTTACCTTGAATATATAATATAGCTATAATATTTACAATGTTTCTGTGGTAAATCTACATATATGAAATGCTTCGCTTGTATACAGCTTGAGGGGTAATTTTAAATGTCTTGTACGTGAGAATTTTTCGCATGTTTTGTTATTATTCAGCGCACGAGTAGTGTGTGTGTATATATATATATATATATATATATATATATATATATATATATATATATATATATACACATACATACGTACACACATGTTCACTTAAGAAATTAATACGTTTTGCTATAAAGTGCACCACATTTTTAACTGTGGCAAATGCCACAAAAAATAATTCTCATAAATTAAATAAGATTTTTTCTTCAACACATAAACTGATTGCGTGTACCATTGATTAAAACTAGATGTTTCTGGTTACTCGTACACAATAGCTGGTTTTGGCGTCTTTCATATAATAATTTCTTACATGTTGTAATAGTCACTGTGTCGACGTTTTTCTGTTAGAGCAAATGCAGTGATGTTAGGTTGTGATAACTACACGACACACACATTCGTTAAGAGTATTTGTTATTCGGTTTACAAATTTGTTGACACTTACATATAGCAATGAATAGTACATAAGTGAGCATAATAGTATAATTTACCGCAACTTATAGATTTGTATAATTTAATGTACACTCAAATGCAGTGCATATAAAGAATTGTATTTAATTCATGAAAATAATTTAAGAAAACTTTGAATTACCCAAATAAATTTAAAAAAGATTGTGTATCCTACTGCATATTCATCTCTGCGTAGTTTTTTTGTAAGTCAGTAATAATTTCACCACGATTACCTTTCTAGTTTGTCTGTCTATTCGGTACACATTTTGCAATATAAATTTAACTATCTTCTCTAAGAGATAGACACTTAAAATTGCTCAGATTTTTAAAATCGATACAACATTTCATCACAGAACTAAGTAGCATAAAATATTTTTTTTAAATAAAATACTTTATACTTTTTGTTTAGCTGGACTAAAAGTATAAAACAATTTCATTAATGGAAATACATGTAGGGTTTAAAATGTATAACGTGGGATGTAAATAATGTAGTGAGAATCTGTCGTTGAGAACACTTGCACAACAACTAAACAATGTTAATAACAGTATAATAAAGTTGCTACTGAATTAAGTGAAATATTATTCATATCCACGAATTATTTATTGCACGCGCCTTACGTTATTCGTTTCTAATCTTACAAACATTTTAGTACGTAAAAACATTTTATGCTTTTAATTCGTGTTAAAAACATGCTACTTTAATTTTCTTTTAACTTAATAATATTTACTGTTCATGTTACATAGTTATTATTAATAAAATATGTTGACTGTATAAATTTTATTGCAATACATATCATGGCTGAATTTTAAAAATAAATAAGTACAGTGAATTAGAATCAGAATTAAATATCTGGTTGGAGCAATTTCATACAAACGAGTAAACAATCAAATCATGTGTATGGTATCAGAAGAATAGTTACTCACTTAATATATATATATATATATATATATATATATATATATATATATATATATATATATATATATATATATTATCGTGGCATGTCTTACAAAACTAATTATATATATATAATTAGTTTTGTAAGACATGCCACGATAATTTTTTTAGCATCCCGGTCGTTCAGCTGCGGGAATTTATACAGGTATGTGCAATTGAGAGCTATACAAAAATATCAACGTTTATAATGATGTAGTGTAAGGGGAAAATAAATTCGACACGGTCTTTTATTTAACATATGTGCACGCTGCACGGCCCCGTATTATTTGAAACAAGAAAAATCCATTTCACGGACGTTTTTCTCACAGTGGGACTATATACCCTTTCAGCGGAGTACATGCAAAAACGATACCACGAAAGTGGGTGGGATGCAGCATTACCAAATGCTACCAGGTCACCACATGTTATCAAACACAGTCGTCAGCAGGCCAGTATCAATAACACCGAGTATATTGCTATTACAGATAGACCTGGCCTAGGATGTAGCACGTTCGCTTCTTAGTAGCTCGTCAGTGGAAGATTAGAAGTAGATATGTTTGTGAAGTATGACTGTATTTTAAATATTCGCATTATTTAGATCATATTTAATGAAGTCATCGAAATGTTAGCAGCTAATTTAGTTTTATTTTTAACCAGCATCAGTTTTTTAGACACTCTCAGTTTACAAGACTACCATAATACAACGCAAAATTACTCTCATTGTAAAAACCGAATAGCATCGCATGAGCATTTCCGGATTTCGGAGCCAAACTATTGAGTTAACATTTGTAAGGAATCCGTCATGAGTACAATTACTCTTCAGCGGAATTTTTGAAGATAACTCAAAGTATCTCCTTGGCATGACTGAGGCAAATAATGCAATCGGAGAAACTGTAGAAATAAAATCAAACTATCCTTCATCTAGTCCAAATAACGGTCGTACACACTGAATGAGTGAGTGAGTGAAGAGGTTTTGGTCAGCGCTTAACATCGAGGTCTTAAGCGCTGGTGAGTATGGAGCAGCGCCAGAATGAATGGGCGGGGGAAACTGGAAATCCCCGAGAAAACCCGAGGACCAGCGGCATCGTGCGGAACGATCCCCACGTGCGAAAATCCGGGCACCGACCCCGCCGGAAATCGAACCCGGATCGCCTTGGTGGGAGGCGAGAGGTCTGACCCCTTGGCCACCGCGGGCTCCAAGCTGAATGAAATGCAATGAATAGAGAAAACCAAACATAAAACACACACTAAAAACTACGTTAGAAAAAATTTAGTTCACGTTACGAGAATAAGTATAGAAGAAAGCAAGGTTAAGACATTATATGAATTTCTAAATGAACAATAATACACAGAATTTAGACGCGTTAAGGCTAAATAATTAAAAGAAGAGACACTCTAAATGATCAGTTGATAAGTTTCATCAATATGTTTGTCCTTCAGTTGGAAAGGAAATTAATTCGTCAAATATAAAATCAAATTACGAACGGGAAACAAGCTTGTATGCGTAACGTACATATTTTTTATGAAATAAACAATTAATGTACTCGATTAAGTCACCTGAATTATGCTTGCTTACAAAAATACGAATTTTAAATGATAAATAGTTCCTCACGTATCACTTTTATTTTGGCGTAAACAATCTGCAAATTATCATATTTTAAGTTTTGTTTAAATTTACTAAATATTTTTTTATATCACTTTGAATACTGCAATACATTTTATAAATTACCATGTGCATGTAAACTTTGGAAGTTTGCTAATTCACTGTAATTTAAATAAGTACACTGGTACAAGTTTACCTGACGTTACGAAACATTTAGAAACTATACACGATTTATTAAAAAAAAGCCACTGGTTATTTATATCTTGGGAATAACCATATAAAATATTCATAACGAATTTCACGAAAAAAAAAAAAAATACTGACGACGTGATGGAATACCATTTTTCTGTGACAGATCTAAATTTAAAAAAAAAAAAAAAAAAAAAAAATTATGTTAGAAAAAGAGAGAGAGAGAGAGAGAGAGAGAGAGAGAGAGAACAATTTTTCGTTTAAAATCTATTCTGGTTCTCTAGCTATCCTGTATGTATTACGCCTTCCGCAAAGCAAAGACTGCGAACATAACCTTCATTGCAGGCAAGTATATGTTTTAAATGTAATAAACTAATAGCAATCATCGAAATCTTTAATAAATAATACACGGTACATCAGGTTATTAACAGGATGGAAAGTCTGTACTTTACAAGGCGAGTGGAGTGTACATAAATTGTTATACGGTATGTATGTCTAATTGTTTAGTGTAGGTGAACAATCTTAACATTAACATCTCATATTTTGTATTTATGTAAAACTATTGCACGCTGAATAGAACATTGAAAATAACAAGGCAATTTTTTCTACGTTGTTGTTTGTCAAAGATAGAGAAATGAACTTGATCCGAGCTCAAACATTTGCAAAGCATTATCTCAAATGCTCGGTTCTATAACCGCAAACACTGGTTACTAAGACTCGGGTAAAGGTGCTAGCATTTGGTAAATAAATTGCAAACTTTCTGTGAATGGATCAAACGTAAGCGTATTAATACTAAAAATACGTATTTATTTCTTCAGTTATCGGTCATTGTTATATCTGCAATCAATATGTTCACATTTGACAGGAGCGTAATCCTATTAAATAACTTCTATACAGTGAGTTAATATTTTTTTATTTTCTGGGGAAACTGTAAATATAATTTCTTTCATTCTAAATCGCGAAACAAATTAAATATAGCAGGTTTGATTTTTTAAATCACAATAAATCAAATAAGAGAATTCATAATCGTTCCATTTAGTTTATTAGAATTTTACGCAAATTGAGTTATTTGATATTATTCGTGATAAAAGCGCCAATTCAGTAAAGAGGATACTTACGTCACGAAAGTAAAATTAATTTTTTTCTTAATGGCGAGGATGAATATTTATTCAAGGATCGACGTTTAATAAATACATAAGTAGTCTATGTGTTATTAATTGTCCCTTTTATATAAACTGGCAATCAACTTAGTGCATTATCTGATGTTGATTGAGCAGTTGTCAAGAGTAGAAGGGCGCATGTTTTCGTTTCAAATAAGACGCTTGACTAATTTAGTATAACTGGAGTGATATTAATTTGATTGGCAATTAATTTCAGTACTAAACACAGCTTACGTTTGTTATAACGTTTTATTATCGCCGCATGTGAATTACTGAATTGGAGCGCAATGATTTGATAGTAGTTATTTTTTTCAGTAGAAGTGTTAACAGGTAACACTATAGTTCTATACGTAGAAATTATGGCGAAAAATTAAACTAATGTTACGCTCTTGTAGGGTATGGTCCTCCGAATAATAATAATACATTTCTGAACTATGCATTTTCAATTCTATCTGGTAATAACAATACAACCATACGTACAAAAACGTCTGACGACCCAACCAAAGTCAGGGAGGCCGAGGTGGTCGAGTAGTCAGACCTCTCGTCTCCCACTACGACGATCCGGGTTCGATACCCGATGGGATCTGTCCCCGGATTTTCACACGTGGGAATCGTGCCGGACGATGCCATTGGTCGGCGGGTTTTCTCGAGGATCGCCCCTTCATTCCGGTGCCGCTCCATGCTCATCTCATGTCACTCCTAACCAGCGCTGAAGACCTCGATGCTAAGCGCTGACCAAAATATCTAACTCACTCATTATCAAAGTCAGAATAGTCCACATGAACACAAGAATATTAAGGTTACATAGGAAACTAAAATACCTGGACAAGTTTGCTAAGGATTCGGACAGTCCCAAGTAAACCCAGTTGACCGTATCATTCTTCAAAACAACTTCAAACTCATAACATTTAGAAGGGTGATTTGGCTTTATGATTATGTTAAAGAGGGGTTTTTTAAATAATGTAATTCAGAACTACTTAGTACTCAAAATTTCGTCTTACTTGTCACGACTTACACCATACACAGCAATTTCAATTTTATGTATTACTTAATACCGTATACGTTTTAAGAAAAGCTATTGTTTTTTATGACATGAAATATATGAGAACAATTTTATAAAGACTTTGCGGACTAGCTACACACACGCGTGAATTAAATGTTGTGTTTTGTAATATACATCTCCTCATGTCACAGATTTTACGATATGAATACATAAGTTAAGTACGTTTGTGTAGATAAATACAGAACGATAGAAAGCCAATTTAATATTTGTAATTTTTATTACTATACTTTGATTCATCTTGTCGTCATTGTTACACGTTCACTTTATCAAGAAGATAACAAGAGAATAAATTAATGAAGCGTACAATATTTCAAGAAGTATGTAAACTATTTCATATATAATTGTTAATAACAACTAGTATTTAGGGAAGTAGGCTCAATAGTTATGCTGGTAACTACTGCTTTACATAATTATTTATTTTTCAATTCAGCTGTGTTGTTTTTTTTTTCTCAAAAGCAGTTAATTTTTTACGTTCACATGTCGTGATTGAATAATCATATAAAAACCCAGTCAAGTAAATATCACATTGTCGAAATACGTGTCGAGTTAAGATTGTAAAGAAAGTTGGCTACAATGGCGAACGTGGCTGGCTCGGTATAGTGTGTTGCTTTATGTTAAAACAATCTCATATTTAAAACAAAGGGGAAATTATGTGCTTACACGTATTGCGTTTTTTACTGCTTCACAATTTACAAAGTTGTAAAACAGTACTGTATGGGATTACAAATTATTGTTTAACGATTAATGCATTTTTCCGTATATGCAGTATTATTTTAGCTCGTTTGTGTTTGTTAAATGGCGATTCCAATTCACGACTAAATACTTCTCGTTAGTATAGTGATAATGTAATTATAGTTTACGATATTTATATGCTTTTCGAATTAACGAATTTTAGCCGGTTATGTAATGTAATTTCTTCAATGTGTTTAGTCAAACATTTGTCACATTTACTTGTGCAGTTAAGCCGTGAAATATTAGACTAAATGTTTCCGCAGTGTGATTATATAGCCATTCCTTAGGCAGCCGAAAAAACTTAAGTTCTGTCCACAGTGAAAAGTTCCACAAAATACGAATAAAATCGTTTCATAACATAACTTCGTAAACTATAACTTAGTAGTTTACGAATAAAGAAGGATATTCTGCATATGGTGAAATTTTAACTCTTATGCTTCAATGTCAGACCAGAGTTTTATTACGTCCAAAAAGTGAAACGCGCAAACAGCTGTCATACATTCCATCATAACTTGGTTAACTGATTGGTCACATAACCTAAATTATCTGGCTACCTCTAGTAGGTTACTTTTCGTAAACATGTAAGTAAGTCAGTACCACCAAAAGTAACGAAAAACCTAAGATAGAAGTATTTGTTTATTGACACAGACAAAATAATTCTAAATTAAACAAGCAAACTCTTACATTTGTATTTACATCTAGGTTATTTAAAATAACTTAAGGATTACAAGTAATTAGGGTCTATAATTTTATGCGCATATTTTTAACGAACGTTGTTTACAGTAAGTACAATATCAGCCATATACACTAACTACCGCACCCTGTCTATAAAACTTAGGAAGTCGGCTTAGCGTGGAAGTGACGGCACTGATCTTCATGCTCCCTGATTATGATTGCCAAATTTTATAAATAAAATCCAGAAAAAGGATTTTGCTTACTTCTTCTGTTGAAATTATAACGAAAGACTATCTCTTTATACTATCAAGAACATTAACCACTTACACAATGCGTAAAAATCAAAATGTATTTCAAATCAGACCATGTATTATGACTTCATTTATAAAATTACAATGTCTTACATAAATGCTTATAATATTTTACATACGTCATTTACAGTCCTTGAATAAGAATACACTTTACCACAATAAATGTTTTATTGCTGTAAGCTATTTTATAATTTGTGGTACACATAAATTTAAACCATCCTATTATTTTCATTTCGCTGTACTCTAAAACGTGTGTATTTAACTGCAAGGGTAATATTGATCAACTTAATATATTTAGTTTGATGCCATTTGGTAAAGAAATAGCAAACGTATAAGAAAGGACAAACTTAAGAGTATTGATACTAGAAATACGTATTGATTTCTTCAGTTATTGGTTCCAAAACAAATTACTTTTGAGTCAGTCACTGTCATATCTGCTGTCAATATGTTCACATTTGACAAGAGCGTGATTTTTAAAATCCTATTTAATAACTTATTGAAGTACTATATGGCGCATATTTTTTATTATCAATAAAAATTGTTAATTTATTTTCTTTCCTTCTAAATCGCGAATGAAATGAAATGCAATTGGTTTGAATTGTTGCATTACTATAAAATAAATTAGAGAATTCATAATTATTCCATTAAGTTTATTACAATTTTAGGCAAATTGAGTTATTTGACATTATTCGTGATAAAATCACCAGTTCAGCAAAGAGGATACTTACGCCATGAAATTAAAATAAATTTTTTGTTAATGGCGAGTATGAGTGATTGCTCAAGGATCTATACTTTATAAATATATAAGTATGTGATATTAACTGTCCCTTTTAAATAAACTGGTAATCAACATAATGCATTAACTGATGTTTGCTTGATTGAGCATATAACACAGCGTACATTTTTGTAGTAACGTTTTAGTTGTCAAGAGTAGAAGGACGCATGTGATCGCTTCGAATAAGACGTTTGACTCATTTAATATCACTGTAGTAATATTTATCTAATTGTCAATTGTTACTGTAATGTCTGTTTTCGGATATAATATTACATATATTTAGAGTTTGTAATAATGTATAACGAACCGTAAATGTATCTATTATTTGATAACTACAGTCATTGTGACAAGATGAAGACCGTTATACCTCCAAACAGTATATTCTCTATTGTAAAGCCGGATTTTGCTATTTTGAAAGTGTTAGATTTGGCGCCAATACAAATCCAGGAATGTGATGATATTTATATTTACAGAACACATATCGAAGGTAAAATACAATTTGCAGGTTACATATTAGTTACTTTCATTTCACAAACATACCACTTTTACCATCATTATAAAAAAGAAGAAGATATTCCTATAATTGACGCCATCATATTAAATATGACTGCAATAATACACAGTAGCCGTGTTGTCGCCGTGTTTGTCACATGTTCAAGATCTCTTCATACAGAGATTTCCAGAATAATATGTCGCATGGATAAAGTGCTTCAAAACAAATTGTGGATAAAACACCAACGTGTCTGTTTATTCGTAAGGATTCAAATGCTTCTAACTGCGCTGTGTTTAATGTGTACAATTGGTATGTTAATTTACTTCCAATGCGGCTTGTATTCGTACTGGACAATAGTTAAAATTTTACGTTGTATGGTCATTCATATCGGGGTGCGGTTTTTTTAGACACACTTCTATTTCTTGGAAAGCTCAAGGATTATTTAAACGAAGAAATTTTTCACCTTTACAATTATTGTTTGAGTGGAAAAAATGAGGATTGTGCTGTCATATCCTTCAGTCCCTCTTCTGTTAAATCAAATGACAGGAACGTGTTGTTAGCAACAAATAGAATTGCAGTTTACTCTGAGCACGAGCTATATCGGGAGAAACGCAAGGAATTTAGATGTTGATAGTAATTATATCCAGCATAAGTGCTGTGATATATTTTGCCAACCTTGCCATATCTGCGGTTACCAAGCCTACAGAGCATAAAATATTTATTAGTAGGCAAGACATTGTACCTTTTGTAATGTTAAGTGTCGGTGACCTATCTAGTCTGATCCTCTCAACTTTCGTCCCACAACATATAGCCGAAAAAAGGAAGAAAACACTGACACTGCTGCAGAAATTAAGCCTCATAAATCATCTTAGTCCAGACGCCATGACAGAAGTGCAGCTTATTTCCGAGCAGGTCACGAACTGTCAAGTGACTTTCAGAGCCTGGGGATTCTTCAGCTTGGATCATTCTACTTTCTTCTCACTGCTAGGTTCCATAGCCGTATATGTGGTCCTGTTAGTTCAACTACACTGAGTTGAAGGCATAGTTTTAGTGAATCCTCTCTTTGACTGTGAAATGTGACTGTTTGTCACACAACTTATTGGAAAACATTTAAATAATTCCAGTCGTGTAAAATTATAGTGTTATTTTAGCTTCTGGGGGTAAGTGCTATAAGGTATGCCTCTTTGTTATTTATAGAGTATAGAGAATCATAACCTATGTCAACTATTAATTGCTACGTCATATGTATACACACATTCAGACAGAGATATATAGAGAGAAAGAATTTAAAAAGTGTTGTAACACTAGAACTACTCACAGATGTTTAAGAGTAACTTAAGTGGTGTCTTAAAAATGATTTATAAAATGTAAGTGTTTCATAAACAAAATGCTTTGCTTGTTTACAGCTTGAAAAAATTATTGTAAATGTGCTGTACAATGAGGATTTATCACAGACTTGGTTAATCTTCAGTGCACGAGCAATGTATATGCTGTTTTAACTTGTTTGTATGCAAGTATTCGTTCACTTTAAGAAGGAAACAGGTTTTTTCACTAACTGCACCAAATTTTGAATTGTGGGAAATGACACAAAATTATTTACATCAATAATATACAATATTTACTGCAAATCACAAAGTTATGGCATATAAGATTATTTAAAGCTAAATGTTTTTTTTCTGCATCAGAGTTTGTTTTGGGGTTACTCACATAAACATTTTCTTTATTTTATTACAACCACTGCTTAGGCGTGTTTTTGTTAGGTCAACAGCAGTAATCTGCTGTAATGATAATTGCACCACAAAATATTCACAGAGGATATTTGTCATTCGATATATAAATTGGTCCATATTGGTTCTTACATTTAGCAGGGAAAAATTTATTTGCGGGTAAAAAAAATATATAAGTAACCACAACTAATATATTTGTGTTATTGAACGTACGTCCAAATGCAATGAATATAGAAAATTAAATTGAATTATTCACCATAATTAATTTAAAGAAACATTGCATTTCACACATAAATTTACAATTACTTATGTTTTCCACAGCTTGCTCATCTTTGTCCAGTTATTCTGTAAGTCCGTAATTATTTACAAACGATTTTATTAACCCGCTTTCTTGTCTGTCTGTTTTTTTATTCAATACAAATTTTGTAATACATTTTTAACTTTCTTCCCTATAAGCTAGGGACTGGATACTTGAAATTAAGCTCAGAACTAAACAAAAAACCTAAATTATCTCGCTTTCTTACCTGTCTGTTTAAAATTAATTGCAATTTTAAACACATACATACATCTAAGTACCAAACCGTGATTATTTAAACAAAATCAATGACATACGATATTTGGAAAACGGATTTATTATATAAAATAATTTCTTATATGCAAATACTTCAAGGATTTAAAATGTTTATAGTAGTGTCCATACATAAGATAGTAGTAAGGTGTGTAGAGTGAAGATTCAGTTAAGAAAACACACTTTACATTTCACACCATTAGCAATGCAACAAAATTGTTAGTGACTTTGGAGAACTGTTCATTTAACAATTCACTATCGCACGCATCACAGGTTTTTTTGTTCAATATTATACAAAATAATTTCATTTGAGAAATCAATTTAATATTAAAATCACGGAACATTTATTTTTTATCTTAAATTTTTTTGTTTATGATATTGAATTGTTAATAAAATATGCATTCTGTTTAAATTATTTTGTAATTGACATCACTGCTTTCTTAACATACGTGTAATGAATTATTTCGAGAATAAAACCTGTGGTTTTAACAATCTCTATGTACAAAAGAGAACCCTGACTGACATATCAAACTTCAGGCTTAATCCACTAGACCTAGAATCATGACATTTTTGTGTGGTTTCCCCTCATGACGTAGGCGAGCACTAAGAAGGGATTATTCAACATTCTACATATAAGACGGTGAAAATGGGTGAAGTGTATTTCCGAAGAAACGTCGCTAGAGTACGACCCCGACGGCCTATCATCGTGATTTTTACTTTAATGGGGCACACATAAAATGCACACTAGCGAATATCAGGATTATTCAAAATTCAACATTTAAGAGAGCAAAAATACCTTAAATGTGTTTCTGATTAATTATCGATACATATCGAATCCTTCTGGATAGAGAGTTGGATTTCATTTCAAAATATTGCTTACGTAAATACCCAAAATGGAATTTTAAGATGTTTTTTTTAAATTCAACCCCCAAGCAGTAAAACATGGGAAAATATCACTGGAACACTATTGCCTATTGTAATGTTTACTTCAATTGGTTATGTATACAAATGTGTATGACAGAACTGCAAGACGTTTTGAAAGTCTTTAGTTAAGGGGTTGAAAATACGTGAAATGGGTTTACGATTATTCCTCCTTATACGTCGAACCAACAGAGAAATCGAACTGCTCTTTGCTTTAAACAGATGCTTATGTAATAATTGTAAATATCATGTAAATGTATTTTCCAAATAATGTCCTAAAGAGGTAAAAAAAAGTTTTTTTCGAATCACATTCATCAGTACATGGACACCATTTATATGTATATATCGACATGTTTTTTTTTTTTTTTTTTTTTTTTTTTTTTTTTTTTTTTTTTTTTTTTTTTTTTTAATTCATGTTTACTTATATACCTGAAAAGTCATTTCACGACCCTAACAGCACAGTTGGTGCAGAAACGTTGCTACAACGTTACAATGTGCCAAGTTAGTTACACAGTCTACCGACATGTTACCTACACGTGCCAGAAACATTACATGGGCAACGTTGCGGATTGGACCTTGCAGCACTTGGCCTGCACGTGTCATAAATGTTACAGTTGTAACTTTCCCCACCATATTAGTTAGTTTCATTTCTGACCAACAGATGCCATACATGTATAACGGTAATTGTTTTATATTCACATGTAAAAATTATCCGAAATTTCTGTTTTACATGAGCTATGGTATCCCGTTAACACTATTTTAAAAATCTTAAAAATTGGGAAACAACATTTAACATTGTAAAACTATTTGGCATTCACTTAATTATGACAGGGATGGTAAGCATTTTATTTAATTTAAGTACCATTAATAGGGTAATACTTTTCATATAAGTGATTGTGCATCCAAATGCTTAATATCAATAAAAACAATGGTAATTTCCTGTTCTCACATTTCGTCAACATTCTGACAATAAGTGATGATATTGTAAGTTATAACAATGTGCTAGTCATGTGCTTTCGAAGCGCTGGCAACGTACAGGCAATCTGCTGGCGAAGTGCAGGCAACGTTGCAATGTGACGTTTCCTGCACGAGACGTTGGCACGTTGCCGGCACCTATTAGGCACATTCCTGGCGAAACAGAGCACATTGTAGCAACGTGCTGGATGTGCGCTATAAATGTGCTGGCAACGTGCAGTTTGTGAACGTGGCCTGAACGAGACGTTGGCACGTTGCCTGCATCCATTCTGCACATTTTTGGCACATCTCAGCACGTTGTAGCAACGTCAAAATGTTACAGTGTGACGTGCAGGCAACGTGCAGTGCTGTTCGGGGAATTCTCAAAATTGCCAACCTAAGGAGGTAAAAAGGGGCGAAAAGTGATTAAATGTGTTTTCAGATAATCGTTAATATATCTTGAACACATCGGGCAATTGTCGTGTTTTTCACGTCCAAGAGACACCAGTAAAGTAGTCTAAAAATGATTGAAGGGTTTTTATAAATTCTGTCTCTTAGGAGATGAAAAGACCTGGAATGAGTTTTAGATAAATCCCAGATATATGTAGAACCCATCGAGATATACAGTATATTTTTGCTGCAGTATTATGATTGGGTAAGTGGGTGCCATTAGGATTTAATATACTTCAAAATTCGAATTATCAGTACCGTACAAGGGTTATACATGTTTTTCAACGAATGATCGATTTAGCTTTGACTGAAAGAGCTATCGTTGTAATTTTCTGTTTCAACAAATATATTTTTAAAATATATTTAACGTGTGAAATTAAGATTTTTCGAAACTCGACATCTAAATGGGTGAAAAGGAATTATATTTGTTTTCTATCAGCCAATGATACTTATCGAACAAGTATACATATTGAGGTGGCTGTCGCGTCAGAATTATGCCTACATAAGTACCTAAAAAGTAATACAAGTTTTTTACTTTATAAGATAACTTAAATATTAAGAATTCAATTTAGTTTGTGAACTTTTAAGGCAGACGATCCGAAATGCAAGTACGACCAACGAGAAACAAATTATACAGGAGTTTACAGTCTATCGAGACGTAGTATACAACATTCATGCGCACAGGAAATTATTATTTTATTTTTTAAACCAGCGTGTATTACTCAGAGCAGATACATCTTCCTATACCAGATAGGTAGTTCAGTTACCAAGTGTTGGAATGACAAATCTGCTAGTTGAGCTAACTCTGCAGCAGGATAAGTAATTTATATATGGCTGTCCACGCGAAAAGCAGTCTTAAGTTTGTCCCTGCCACTAACAGCGACCTCGCCTGGGCCTTATTCATAGTCACAGCAAAGTTCACATTGTGGAGTAATTACAGACTGTTAAATGTAAGAGGTAAATAGAATTAAATAAGTGGTTTACGTGGTATTAAGACACATTTGTTTTTCAAAACATTTACTTGAAGTAGATTGACATTAAGACATTTTGGCGGGATAATGTTTCGCTAAATTATGAACGTATTTGGTGCCACAACCTTGAGGTTAGCGAGATGGCGTATGTGGGCAGATTTTGATGAGGAACTTCAGCAGATAGTGGACTGCATAATATATTTTCAACACTTTTGAACGACTTCATCCAAATTACACTTATTTCATCTGCCTTGCAGTTTTTTTTGTGTCAGACTTGCACGTATGCACAGCCTTTAAAGCAGGTTCAGCACAGAACCTCCCGAATATTAGATCGGAACTACAAACAACTCTGCCACATAATGTCAAAATTATAAATGAAAAATGCTTTCCAAATTAAATATTAATTTCCTAGGCTCATACAGGTTGTACAACACCGCGTCTCGATAGAGTTGTATAAGTAAACTCCTGTATAATTAATTTATCGCTGGTCGTACCTGCTTTTCGGAACGTCTGCCTTAACATATTACAAACAATGTGTTCTACTTTATTAAGTTATCTAAAAAATTTATAAAAATTCATTACTTTTTAGGTACTTATGTAACAATCATTATTACGCAAATATCACCTCAATATCTCTACTGGTTAGATAAGTATCATCGAGTGATATAAATCAGATTTTATGCATTTTTAACCCCGTTAGGTGCCGAATTTCCAAAAATGTTAACATCACATCTGAAATATTTGTTCAAGTATTCAAGTGCAGTGAAAATCATTCAGTCAAAAAAAAATCGATCATTTATTAAAAATCACACATCACTTCTGTACAGTACTGAGAGTTAGAATTTTAAAAAATCTGAAAACATTGCTAAGTCCATGTATGTAGTCATCATCCTGAAGTTAAAATAAACTGAATATCTCGATAGGTTCAATACATATAGAAGATTTATCTCAAACACATTCCAGGTCTTTCCACCTCCGAATAGACTGAATTTAGAAATACCCTTGTATCATATTTTAGACTACTTAACTAGTGTCTCATAGACGTGAAAAACACAGCAATATCCCGCTGTGCTCAAGATATATGGACGATTAATTAAAAACACATTTC
>PNEQ01131203.1:45130-60040 GCA_003012365.1 Medauroidea extradentata
TATATATATATATATATATATATATATATATAGAGAGAGAGAGAGAGAGAGAGAGAGAGATAGATTGTGAATCCAAAACGTATTTTACCCTTCTTTAACCTCTTTGGGAACGAACTCGTAAAATATATTTTAATGGTATTTGGGAAATTAATAAAAGCATCAATCTAAAGCAAAGAGCACTTCGATATCTTGATTGGTTCGATAGGTATGGAGGAATAATCGAAAACACATTTCACGTATTTTCACCCCCTTAATTAAATAATTTCAAAATATCTTGGAGTCCTGTCATAGTCATTTGTATACGTAACCAATTGAAGTAAAAATCACAACGATAGTACATTGTCTTTCAGTGATATAGATGATTCATTAAAAACACATTTTGCCCATTTTTACTGCTTGTGGGTGGAATTTCAAAAAATCTTAAAACTTCTTTTTGCAACAATTTAAAGTGAATATTAACTCTCTATCCCGAAGGATTGCCCCACATCCTGCAAACATGTCCCCCACACATGTTCCCATACCTCCACCGACGGCATCGAATGGCGCTGGTTTAGCATAATCACATTCCAGTACGATGTTGAATTTAAGGGCTTCGTAGTTTTCCACTTAGTTTCTCAACTGACCTACTATATTTTCATACATGTCATTCAGATATTCACATATATCCCGGACCGTGTCATTATTCTCCACTACATAAGTCTTAACATTCCCACGGAATGCAGTTTTCACCTCGACGAATCCGAACTCTGTTGCCAAACCAGGCCCTACTACGATTTTCGGCCGGTTTGATGACGTATCGGAGCAGGATGGCCGAGCTGGTTCTGGCGGTTGCACATATAAAATTTATTTTTTTTAACTGGTCATACTACTTTGCCCTTACAGATCTTCGTATGCCTAGCAAGATTATCACGAGCGAACTGGGCACTGCAGTAGTTGCACTTCAGCAGATTTCATTCCATGTTATTCTCACAACCTGCCTCATGTCGACGAATATTGCAAAATTCGGTGAACTGCTTCTTGCAATACTTACAACAGGTAGCAACTTCTCTCTTGACATCACCATTACAGGCATACAAATGCTTAATCAACTTGTCTTTGCGAGTGATTGTTTCACCACACCGCTCACATATCAGACGCTCTTTATGGTAGGGACTGAATCATAAACCTTCTCGTGTCTCAGCGTATTATTTCGCAAAGTAAAGACTTTACCACAGAACTTTCAGTAACTAATGTTAAGTGAAGAATACTGCCCTCTCAGTACGCTAATTCGTTCTTATACAAACCAAGCAAACCTAATCTAAAATCTCTGGTTGCTCTTTACCCTAACCTAAAATCGTGATTTATGCACTATTGGCTAGCTAAATAGCGCGATGAGCTCAACGTAGCTCACTTAGTAAGTACCCGAAGTAGGCTATGCGTACAGAGATAGTACTCGAACGACAAATCAGTAACTGAACGTGGCACCTCATGCGACTGATTATTTACCCTCACTATTAACTAATTGCGTACACTGTATGTACATTTTGCCAGCATTCATAGCCTCTTACTTAAACACAGATGCTTCATACAGTCAGACGTATGTACACTTGTTAAGTTCTGTTTTAATTTATTCGGAATATGTATATATATATATATTTTTTCGTTTAATTGTGCGTAATATTATCAGTTTCTTCGCCTCTCCAGAATACATTATCAACCGACACTGTGCTAGGTAAAGTATATCTGTATTTACTGTTCGGATCTTCTGCTTTTTGCTTTCGAAGTGTTGGTGGTGGATGATATACACCAACTTTTTATTAATGTACTGTTGCGCACTGTACTGAATTACAGATTTACTTTTGTTAAAAATGGTTAAGGACTTGTCTCACGAAAATAAACATACATGAATCGCATTGTATATAGCACTCTGTATGTATTGTAGTCCGGATTAATCACGTAAAATAATTTTAAAAAATTACTATTAATACGCCTATAAAAGTTGTTTTCTTAGTAACTGGACAAATATTTCTTGGTCAGGACTTTCTTCGATAGCGATCTATGTAATAGTTAGCCGTGATGATAGAGAAATCATCAAACTGGTATAAGTTCTCGTGGAACTCGCGAGCCGCTAGTTACTATTTTGAATACTGGTACATACAATTGCGAGAGGAATAGTTCTGAAACAGTATCACGGCTCGACATCTTTTAATGTGAGCTGTAGGCTTCCCGATAGTAAATTTTATTTTTCAGGACACAATAACAGCAATGTTTAAGTTACAGTGACGGGAGAAAGAACGCGGGCGGTAGTATGTGTGGTTCGCCAAGATGCTAACATGTCTTTACATGGTAGGGACCGACAAACATTTCAGTAGAGGAATAGATACTCGGAACCAAAAGTTTAATTTAATTTGTTGTTGGTACAAGGGTTTTATACGTCATAAAGTACAACAGAACGTTTCCCCCAGCGGGCAAAATATCGTTTTGACAACATTTTACATTGCTCTACGTACGGGTCTTTGCCTTCTCTAAAGTGTAAAGGTTAATTTTATATCCGTAATGAGTATATTAAAAAAAACAGATACTATTATCGGCGATAATAAAAGTAATAAACTTATATGGTTTTCGAGCTCCGAACCCAGGACTAAGTCATCACGAGCGTAGTTTATACTTTGTTCTCTTATTTTGGCCTTGTATAGGCTTTACAAAATCGAAAAATATATCATGGGAAGTATTTAGGCTATATGTTACGAAATTCGGTTTATAGTTAAAATCGGTGGTATTTGTACTGGCCATCTGTGACACGCATGACTTTCCCGTCAGCTTTATTCTAGTCGCGTCACGAACTAGCAGAACATTAATCAAGTATTTAACTGGTGTAAGGAACGATGCTTATAGCATAAGGTAAAGCGAGGCCAGTATTTACATTGCAGGCATCTGACCTTATTACACAACTCCGTATCACACTAGGCACGGTAGTAAATAATTAATACCCTAATATATTAATTAATGCATTAGTTTAGAACTAAGGACTGTATGTTAGCGCTTCACATACACCTGTAGTTTTCGCTTTTTATAATTGTCTATAAAAATAATCCTACAGCAGTGGATATTCATGCACAGCTGAACTTTTACGAGAAAATAGTACTCTTAGCATAAATTATTTTGTGCAGACTGTATATAGTAAAAACGTTACGTTTAATTATTCATGTATGGTACGTGTATACTATTAACGACAGTCTATATGCTTGTATCAGACATGCAGTAAAATACCTACTTATTAGTACTTTACTACCTAAAAATGTAAGTCTCGGGCGTTTTAGATAGGCCGTAAATGTGGTACAGTTACGGTAAACTACGGCTGACATAAAATATCAGACTTAATATTAATGTAGGCCTTAGTATAAGGATACACTTTTCATACTCAGAAAAAACATTATCAACGCATTTTTTTTTTCGCAAGATTTGCATAAAAACATTTTAAAATGGTAATTTAGATGTATCGAACCAAGTACCGCGTAATGCTCCGTCTCGATTTTTTTTGCTTTGGGTTGCTATGTTTTATTACCACATTTTTTCAAGTATAAAGAGAAAATATATATTTTATTAAGTTTTATAATCAAATTAAATTGAAATTCGGGCACTATGTCGCATAGGTGATCCGCATTTAAAAAGTCAATTTTTAATCATGTACAGGCAATACAAACCCGAAAATTTACACATAATCGGTTTTTTAACACTTATGTAAAAATAATAAATAACATTAAGTACTTAAGAAACACACTCTGACTGTTAATTACAACGTTGATGGTCGATATTTATCCTTAAAAAAACATATTATGTACTACAAACGTTATATCAGCACTTTTTTTCTGTATGCTGTTATTTAGTTTGTTGTTGCACTGAGAAGCAGTAGTATATTTTGTGGGATTCTGGGACAAGGGCTCCGATGACCTTGTAATCAGCTACAAGTCACCTTGAAATATAAAATTTCGAAATTTTCGAAATTCGGGAAAATTTCTGGAAAATGTTAAAATTTTTGGAAATTTTGGAAAATAAAAGTGGAAATTTTGGAAATTTTTTAAATTTGGGAAAATTTTGGAAAATTTTGGAATTTTTGGAAATTTCGGAAATATTTTGGAAATTTTTGAAAATTTCGGAATTTTTTATATTTTGGAAAATATTGGGTTTTTTGGAAAATTTTGGAATTTTTGGAAAATTTTCGAATGTTTGTAATATTTAGTACATTTTGGAATATTTGTAAATTATGGGAAATTTTGGAATTTTTGGGAAATTTCGGAATTTTTGAAAATTTTGGAAATTGTGGAAAATTTTGCAATTTTTGGAAATTTCTTAAAGTTTTGGAATTTTTCGAAATTTTGGAAAAGTTGGGAATGTTTGGAAAATATCTGAAAATTTTTGAATTTTTGGAAATTTTGGAAAATTTGGATTGTTTCGAAATATTGGATTTTTTTTTATTTTGAAAGTGACGTCATCAAATATTACGGCCGTAACATCATCAAATATGTTGGTCGTGACATCATTCAAGTTTCTGTCGGTGAAGTCATCCAAGATGGCGGCCGATGACGTCATCCAAGATGGTGGCGGTGACTTCATCAGTGGATTTGACGTTGCGATTCCCCATCCCCTTGTGCAAGAACATAGCAAAATATACTAATGTGGTGTGCAAAGAGGTTTTCCAATTAAAGTAAATATTTTCTGCTGTGAGTAAGACACGCGATCATAGCCGCGGGTGGACTGCTAGTTTCACATAAACAGTAAGCACACATATTTTGAGTATTGTCTGAGAGGTATAGTGACTTACCGAATTAACAGCAACTAGCGTGTTAGACATGCCGTGATTTTTATATTGTTTATCAGGCTCCCTGTCGTTCGGCTGCGTGACTTTATACAAGTATTTCCATTTGAGAGTTTTACAGAAATAGCAATGTTTTGTTGTGTTGTAGTGGAAGTGGAACTTAAATTTGATATCGCCTTGTTCTTGAAAAAATATTTTGTTATAGCAGTGAAGTTGAGGACAAAAAAAGTGGCTTCCAGCAAAATGCGCGTTCAGGAATACAAAAAAAAAAAAATAAGTTTAGAGGAACTGTATCTACTTGCACCGAAAAAAGAAATTATAATAATTAAAATGAGACGTCATCGACGGTGGATGGGAGCGGGAGAGTGTCTAAGCCACAGGGCAGCGTATTATTATTAACAAGCAAAATCCATTTCACGGACTTTTTTCTCACAGTGGGATTAAATTCCCTTTCAGCGCAGTACATGTAAAAACGATACCCTGATAGTGGGTGGGATGCAGCATAACAAGATGCTAGCAGGTCACCGCATGATATCGACCACAGTCGTCAGCAGGCCATTATCAGTGGCACCGGGTATATTACTGTTACAGTTAGGCCTAGTCTAGGAGGTAGCGCGTTCTTTACTAACGTATATTTTTATATCGTCTGTAAGTGAGAGGATAGAAGTTAACAAGTTACTGAAGCATTATTATCTTCGAATTCTCGCGTTGTTATAGTTCATTATTTAACGAATTCTGCTGGATTGTAGCAGCTGAATGTTTTATTTCTGTATATCAGCTGCTTTCCATACACTCTCAGTTTACAAGATTATCATTTTTTACATAAAATTACGCTTAAGAACGTAATAGCATCACACGGGCTATTTTAGTTTTGAAATCAAATACTTGATTTAGTATGTTTAAGGAATCCGTCATTCGTACATGTACCCTTCAGTAGAAGTTCAGAAAAAATTTCGAAATATAATCAATCGCAGATTCATCTAGTCCAAATAACGGTCGCACACAATGACTGAAATTACATGAACAGAGAAAACCAAACACATAATATAACACAAATTAAAGAATGTGTTAGAAAAATATTGTTGACTCTACTAAAATAAGTGTAGATGAAGGCAAGGCTAAGGTATTATACACATTTCTAAATGAACAGTTATATAATTGGCCGCAAATTTAGACTGAGTAAGGTAAAGTAACTAAAAGAAGAGGCACGAAAACTTTCTAGTTATTAAATTGTACGAGGATTTTTGCCCATGAATGAAAAATGTAGTACATATCAACTCATCAAATATCAAATACAGTCATGAACTGAAAATAAGCATGTCCTCGTAACCTACATATTTTTATAAAATAGACTATTAATATAGTTATTATGCTTGTTTACAAAAATAGGAGTATTAAGTAATTATCAATTATTTGGCACGTATCGGTTTTTTAAGGCGTAAATATATGTAACTTCGCTATGTACATTGTAACAAAGTTTCTAAATCGCCAAGAGCCTGTAAAGTGTTGTAAGTCTAACATATTTATATGTTGTTTAATAAGTCACATGGATTTTAATAAATACACTGGCAAAGTAAACGTACAGTTAAGAAATATTTAATAATGAAGTGTCATTCATTTAAAGAAAAATATTTTTTTACGGCAGTCACTAATTATTTATCTATTTGGAAAAAGCTTAACTACTACTCAGGACGTATTTCACGTAAAAAAATTGCTTAGTGGCGTGACTGACTATAAACTCGATCACAATTTATCCATTATAGATCTACATTCATAAAATTTGTTAGTTAAGAATGAGAGAGAGAGAGAGAGAGAGAGAGAGAGAGAGAAAGAGAGAAATATTTTTTGTTAATGCCAACTCTGGTTGTCTAGTTCTCGAATGCGCCTGACACCTTCCGCAAAGCAAACATTGCGACTATGAACTTGATTGTGGCCACGCGTTTGTTTAAAATATAATAAACTAATAGCAACCATTGTAAAGTTTAATAAATAACACAAGTTGGATTAGGTTATTCATACAATGAAAATTCTATACTTTACAAGGCAAGTAGCATCTACATAATGTATATTAAGGTATGTATGACTAGTTGTTTAGACTAGGTGAAAAGTCATAACATTAACATTCCATATTTGAAATTGATGTCAAATTACTGTAATGTGCTTCAGGGGTTGAAAATCATTAGGCAATTTGTATCAACATTGTTGTTTGTTAAAGACAGAGGAATTACCTTAAACCGAGCTCAAACATTTTAAAAACATTCTATTTAATTATCAGCGCTTGCATAGTAAACAGTTACGGCAGGGAGGGGGAGGGGGACTTATTGCCCCTTAAAAGTTTTGTATTTATATAGTGTAGTGTAGAAGTACTCAATTATCGAAAATGTAAATGAAATTAATTTCTTACATTATCGGTTCCAATTAGCAAATTATTTATCAAATTTCCCATAACTAATAAGTTATTTCAGTTCAATATAACCTGAAGTATACCAAAATAAACACGGTTTATAGTACTTATTTTATGCTCGTTTAAATTATTCAGCTATATATTTGAATCGGGAATTTGCAAAATGGACCAAGTCCAATTTTTGAGTAAATTCAGGTTATACGAGATTCCGACTCTCCAAGGCTGTCAGCAGCAAATTAAACCAAATCCTAAACAAGACATACGTTAAACGGACTAGTTCATGAATGTGCCAATAGTGCACTATTTTGTTTACGATTTACATGATTACTGTTGAAGAATCAGTTTCCATTGGGTTTAGTAGTATTTTAACTAGCGCTTAGTAAGGTTCTAATAATCTACACCAAGGATACTACGATTTATCTGATAGTGAAATACATAACAATGCTTTATGGGTATAAGGCCCTGTGTGCTGTTGTGTTTACAAAATATGTTTCTATGTATCATATTATTAGATTTGCACTAGAATACACCAACATTGTACTAATATCTACTCGAGACATTATATTTTATGTGCTATTGTTAGAAAGAACGTTACTTAATTTTTAAAAGGTACCAAGTCCAATATCATTATTAATTTCTAAACAATAAACGTTTTCCATGTCAATTATGGTTCATAATATTCCACACATACTATAATTTCAAGACATCCAATTTTTTATAATCTGTTTCACTCTCAGATCCACAATAATAAGTTGTTGTTGTTCCCCAACAATCTACTCACTTGGGCTTGGTCCGTTTTGCCAATTCCTGATACATTTAGGTTATTACATATTACCTACTGTTCGAAAGTATTACGAACTGCTTTTTATATGTGAAAGCTCACAAGCAGTTTCTCGTCATAATATTGGTGCTGTCGCAGAGATGCACGTAGTTACTTTTTAAGTAAGGCAGACATGTGCGAAAATAGCATGAAAAAGGCTATTAAATTGGTGTTTAAAGCTTGAAAATGAATGGCATGTTGTAAAAATTCAGTTATTAACGTTCAATATGACAGGATGGAAAGACGGGGTACAATGTGGAAAGTGCGAAAATTGTTTCTCTGGCAGTGATAAAAAGTATTGGTTGCAGAGGAGAGCGAGTGACGAATTTTGGCTGATACATAAGAGTGCGTGGTTGATAAATAAACGCTGAAAACAGCAATTGACTTCTACACTTTTTTCGAAGCCAATATGGATAAAATACTCAATGACAATCCTAGATAATGGTATTTGCCAACTTTATGGGTAAATATTTATCCAGAATAACTAATTCGTTACGCCTGATCTCTTGCGCCACAGTTAAATGCACGAGGTTCCGGCGTCAGAGATTGTGCCTCAGAAGCTCGTAACACTGGAGACAATTTTGTTTAAAACGTTGGCTAAAACTACTGTCTAGGATTGCTATTGTTTAATTTTCGCAAATTGGCTTTAAAATCTACGTTAATATATTAATGCTTTTAGCGTTGAATTATGTACCACGCTCTCTTAACATCGACTTCTTTAGCGCTGATGAGGGATGGCATGGGGTGAGTATAAAGCGGTGGCGGAAAAGAGAGATCACCGATAAAACCTGTCGACCAGCGGCATCGTTCGGCACGATTCTCTTATGTGAAAATCCGGAGACCGACGCCGCCGAGAATCGAACCCGGATCGCTTGCGGATGTAAGTGATAAGTATAGTTCTATCCAAAATACGTTAATGAGTCATAGGCAAACTACGAGAACCTAGGTGCATATAAGAACTACGCGTGGCACTGTAAGACATTCTTAATATCCTCACGTGTATCTTCCAGCATCAACAGAACTTATCCTGCTACCTTACAAGACATGAATCTGCTCACACATATGGTGACTTAATAAGGGAGTTCGTCAACAGCAATAAGGAACTAAAACAGTCGCTTTTATTTAGACTAGCACAAATGGAAGAGAAACAGCATAAGGTGGAACGAATGCGAAGTGAGATTAAAGGAAATAAATCTGAAATATTAGAGCCTAAATTGGAGAATATTATGCTTCGTCAGTACACAGTAATTAATAATGAGGTGTGAGGTTTTCCAGCCCTGAAGTTTGAAACCCCAGCTGAAAATTATGTCAATCTAGGCAAACGTCTAGCAGCTACCTTCAAACATCAGCAAGTTTATGTGTGCGACAGATTGTCGTTACGAAGTCAGAATATCCCGCCTAATCTCCTTGTGTAGTTTAGTGAAAGAGGGATGACAAATGTTCTACTGTCTGCAAAGAGGAAAATTAAAAAGGTCTAGTCGGTATACATACGAATAAATGCTATCTCAAGGACAATCACCACTGTCCAAGCAAACAGATTTCATTCAACAAAGCTATGGAACTGAAGCAATGTGTCTTCATAGGAATGTGTGGACCTGCGATTGTAGGATACTCGTTATTAAAAATAAAACATTAAGAGCAATGAACATATCTACAAATGAACACTTTAAAAAACACCGCAGGAAATGGGTAGATAGTGATTATTTTGTGAACTATGTACAGATAATTTAATATGTTTAGCGTTATTATATAGCCTATATTCAATGATCATGTCTGATTTGTACGATGATTCTAAAGAAATACGAACGACACTGATACGAGTGCCAAGACTACAGTAATATCACCTCATGCACGAAAAACTGAATTTGGGCGCAACATTTACATATAGTTCCATTTTATGGGACTGATAACAGGTAATGCTATAGTTCTATGTGTGGAAAGTTTGGCGAACAGTAAAACTTATCTTACACTCAACTGGAGTAGGCCCTCCAAACAATAGTTATAATAATACTTATAACAATAGTAGTAATAAGATATTGAACTACGCTTTTCAAATCGACATTATTATAATTATACCTACAAAACACCATTATACGATACAAACTGTCCGCATCCCTCTCAAAATTATGAGCAGCTGTAATATATAGACCTAACATTACTCTTTGTACGCAAGACATATTTGATCAAAATTGTAGCAAAGACCTACCTTCAGTCATTTCTGTATCTACAGGGACAGTATGGACAATGTTCTAAACAAATGTAAAAATTTCAATATTCACATTTTAGAGGACTTTAAACTCAGACTCACACTAAATCATTTACAAAATGGAACAATTTATATGCCTGCAAGTTTAATTGTCCACTTTGTATCAATTTCATACGACAAACTTTTGGCAACTATTGATAAAACCATGTGTGATAATAACGTTATCATGTTGCGAACCTCGGTCGAAACTTCTGAGAAACCAAACTCAGAAACATTTAATTACCTTGACAACATTTACTTCAAAAATTTATTTTTATGACTGTATGTAGAGAGAATTAGCCTTAATCCAATTACAGTAATGAACTTAGTAAATTTATTACGGGTAACGTAATCAAGTCATGTATTCAGAACATAAACCAAATCAGTTCATATTTATAACACATAAATAAATTAAATACAATAAACAGTTTTACAGGCAATATAAGTACAAAAGAAATAATACTTATTAGAATACTTCATATAAGTTAAAAATCATGAAATAACGTCATTATAAAGAGCAGGTCAGAGAAAATATATTAAGAAAATTGCTAACGAAGACATACCGTGGAAAAATATAAATACCTTCATCAGCTTAGGTATACAAAATGTTCTATAAGAGCATATACAGAATACTACCGTACAATTTAAGTTTGTATTATATATATATATATATATATATATATATATATATATATATATATATATATATATATATATATATATATATATATATATATATATATATATATATATATATATATATATATATATATATATATATATATATATATATATATATACTGAGTGTCCCAAAAATACCTTACGATATTTAGATAGGTTACAGTAACAACAGAAGATGAAAACATGTTGTGCACTGTTTACGTAAACTCAATATTAAAGGTGTTAGGACCACTTAAAAATAAATGTTTTTAACCGTATTTTACCAAAATATGGGAAACTAAGCCACATACAGAAAAAATGTTGTCAGCATTGCCTAATTCTATTGGAACCGTCAAACCAACAGCATATTTTGACTGATACCTTACACCCTTAGGAAAGTAGCAGGGGTGGCTACCTCCTAATTGCTAGAGACATGCAAATTTCGCGTTATCATTTCGCGGTAGGCTAGACTCCACTGACCAGTACTCAACCAAACACACTCCATGACGCCATTGGCTGCAGGCCTCCGTATCGTTGTGTGCCCGCATTGCAGGATAGTCTGCATTTTACACTTGACCTTATATCATTGGTTGAATGAGTCCTTGAGGCGCACCACACAAACTGTCGACCAACAACACAAGTCAGATGAGTACACAGTAGCTTGCAGTTCAGTCTGCTGCCTGATAATACCGCGAAATTTGCATGTCTCTACTAATTGCATACAAATTTTTACCATAAGATTTTCCATACATTTGAAGGAGGTTTATTGAGTAATTTTACCAGTGTAACGAAAAAGGTGCTCCTGTTGCAAATGTCAAGGAGACATCCTTTTCGTTCAAATCACAAATGAAGTTGCAGCGGTAGTCCCAGAAGCAACTATTAGACAGGGACCACACATTGCGTTTTCACCGCATATCTGCTCCTTGTCTACACATGTGCGGTAGAAACGTGCATTCTCGGTCTTCATTCATTGTTGAGCTGCCGAGTGTTGCGCATCAGAATTGATTTTATAGTGCGAATAAGTTGAATTATGTTATCAAAACTGCAATATATGTGTGTGCTAGAAGGTGCTCGTCTGTTCAAATAGCTGGTGAGAACAAGACGTTGCGTTTCATATAGATCATGAGTAATGCGAAAGATTTCCAACTTTTTTCAGTAATATACGGAAATACAAGACAACGTTTATGGTGTGTTATCGGATGTCCATTTCTTCGTTCGGTGAGTTGTAACAACTTGTGCGGACCTACATTACGAAACAGGACACATGCTGGAGGTGTGCTATAAGTGCCGAGGAAAATTTTCCAATCACTCTAAGGTAAGTTTGTTTAACAGTACTTATCTTAATGTAAGAAAACACTTAGTAACCAGCGAAGTATAAATAA
Source organism: Medauroidea extradentata (assembly GCA_003012365.1). Lineage (NCBI taxonomy): Eukaryota > Metazoa > Arthropoda > Insecta > Phasmatodea > Phasmatidae > Medauroidea > Medauroidea extradentata. The sequence continues at coordinate 57,437 of PNEQ01131203.1, forward strand.
TTTTACGTATTTCATATTTTTGTGGCGTTACAAAATACTGTAATGTTAATTTATAGGAAATTATCCATTATTATTTTCTTGGTCACAACCCACTTCTCCCCTGGGTTGTACCATTGAGTGCATATATATATATGAGATTAGGATAGATATATTTTTATCATGATCATCCTGTGTAAAAAAAAGTTTCACTTGAGTTGTGGAAGGGTTCTAGATTCAGTTTCAGTTTATTACAAACCAATGCTCTATTGTACACACCTTCTTTTTTTAACAGTTTGCAATAGGAATGCTAGAGGATCCGCGTAGACATATCTTTATACTTTTGTGCCAGAAACCTCACTCTTTTCCTGACTTAAAATTTTTGAATAGTTTTTTCTGATGCTCCTAAATATCTTCTATGTAGTTGATGTCTCGTTTTAAACACTTCCTTTTATATAAAAGCAGAAAAATTCATAACTATTCTGTATTTTGTGGTAAGTGACAGGGTGAAATAATTTGCACATTTAAGTTGTTATTTGTGGTATTTATTTATGTTTCAGGTACTCGGCCACAGTAACTAATTTTGCCTTCTTACAATGTGAATTCTACAATACAAAAAAACACAATTACGAAAATAGTACGTGAAACATGCCAGGTTATTGGATCAAGCCTGTAAGGTTTGGAAATGCCTGAGCCAAATTAAGAAGTGGGAAACTTGGTCATAAATTGCAAATAACTCTTATAATATAACAAACTTTCCGAATTGCTGTAGCGCGGCAGATGTCAAGCACATCAGCTGTAGGAACCCAAAAACGCAGGATCTCTATTCCATAAGTACAAGGTTTTTTTGTCGTGTTGATGGCTGTTGTGAATGCTAATATACGTTTCATAGCGATTTATATTGGCGTCTATGGGAAGGAAGATGAGTCAACAATGTTTCGGGACAGCCCTTTTCGAAAGAAACTTTACTCAGGTATTTTAAATTTGCCAGCACCAGATACCGACGAAAAACCTCAGTCTTATATTACTGTTGGAGACAAAGCTTTTAAACTGCATACTATTTATTTAAGGCCATTTCCAGCTCGCGTAGAGTTTATAGACTCTCCAGGTGTAGGCGTTCAGTTGAGTGTGTTTGTAGTACAGACCGACAAGTGGCAGGTGTTTCACACTAGTAGTATGATTTGGCCGGTTCTGGCACATGGAGCCGGAGTGAGGATTTCTGCCGAGTGAGGATTTGACCGCCATGTTCTGACGTCACGTCCCCGCCCGCCATGTTGGATGACCTTGACCTTGATCTTTAACCCTGACCTTGAACTTGAGTGTCAAATTACCAAAATTTTCCAAAATTTCGAAAATTTCAAAAAAATTTCAAAAATTTCAAAATTTTCAAAAAATTTTCAAAAAAATATTACCTCCGTTTTATTTCCGGTCACCATATTGTTTCCGGCCGCCATCTTGGTGTCTCTTACAAAAATATTCTCGATTTCGCATTCCATTATAGCCCCACACGTATTTAATAAATAAAATTTTTTATAAAAAAACTTTTTAATAAAATTCTTTTTAGTAAGAACTTTTTAATTAAAAAAACTATTTAATAAAAAACTTTTTATATAAAAATTATTTAATTAAATCAACTACCGACACGTCTTACCCGGACGAGCTCCATCGACACACTGACGCCCCCCACCACTTTTTACATGTATATATTAACTTATCCCCCCTCCCCTCCCCTATCCGGTACTTTATTTTAATTGGCTGTTAGTCACGTAATGATTTCCCCCCTCCTTCCCCCTACTTTCGCCTCTCACCGTCACTCGTGTTATAACCCGCTCAAACTACCACACCCCCCTCCACCACCCTCTCCCAACTTTACCACCCCTTTCTTATCCTTCATATTAAAATATATTTCCTTTATAATTCTCACTTCACAGCACGTCACCAGTGTCTTCACATAGCAGCTAGATGACCGTAAGTAGTAACAACCATCGATCGCGACTACGTATTGATCATCAATTTTAAAATTATCGTTTTTTTAAACATTGTTACTATAATTTCAAAAACTTTATTTGAATACCATTAACGAATACTACTTAAATATGACTTATTTCTTGGCTATATCCGATCAATTCCCAATAAAATCAATCAATTGTTAAAAAAACTTGTTGGTAAATATTTTTATTATACCTACAAGGACTTTATTTCCTACGGAACTTCATCGTCTATACTAACACTCCTACCAAATTAGCTACATTTCCTTCAATTTCCGATAAAATCAATCATTCGTTTTGAAAATAACATATTTATCAGGACAGTTACATCGAAGAAACAGGCGTTCAATTTCATATTAATACTACTTATGCTAAACACACCGCTCCTACGCCCTCGCACCTACCATCGAATACCCCCTCACAACTCTACATTCACTCTCCAACAGTCCTGCCAGAACCTGTCCGAACTGATCATTACACTCTTCTGCAGTACATATACGCGCGTATGACATTGTCTCTGCTTAGCGAGCAGTTTCATATACACGTCATCTCGCAGCCATGCAAATAGCATCGTCCAATCTCGTATCACTGACCTTCTTCTTTACCAGAACAGCTACTTCAGTTTCATATATTACTATTT
>PNEQ01131207.1:0-41252 GCA_003012365.1 Medauroidea extradentata
GCGCTCATAATGCCCGGAGGACGTTGGTCGATAGACGCTCCCGTCGACATGAGGTGGACGTTGCCTGACATCGCCAACCTGGGCAGACACCAGCCTGACCTCAGTCAGCGCACCACGCCCTGGTTGCTGGAAACTGACAGGCGGATTAATGCGAGGCGACTATGTCCGCTCATAATGCCCGGAGGACGTTGGTCGATAGATGCTCCCGTAGACATGAGGTGGACCTTGCCTGACATCGTCAACCTGGGCAGACACCAGCCTGACCTCAGTCAGCGCACCACGCCCGGGCTGCTGGAAACTGATAGACGGATTAATGCGAGGCGACTTTGGGCGCTCATAATACCCGGAGGACCATGGTCGATAGACGCTCCCGTCGACATGAGGTGGACGTTGCCTGACAACGCCGGCCAGGACAGACACCAGCCTGACCTCAGTCAGCGCACCACGCCCGGGCTGCTGGAAACTGATAGACGGATTAATGCGAGGCGACTTTGGGCGCTCATAATACCCGGAGGACCATGGTCGATAGACGCTCCCGTCGACATGAGGTGGACGTTGCCTGACAACGCCGGCCAGGACAGACACCAGCCTGACCTCAGTCAGCGCACCACGCCCTGGTTGCTGGAAACTGATAGACGGATTAATGCGAGGCGACTATGGACTCTCATAATACCCGGAGGACCATGGTCGATAGACGCTCGTGTTGACATGAGGTGGACGTTGCCTGACAACGCCGGCCAGGACAGCCACCAGCCTGACCTCAGTCAGCGCACCACGCCAGGGCTGATGGACAACACTAACCTCTTTAGGAGGGCTTGTGCTTCACAGGATACTTTCAGACATAGGTTTGAGTGAGAATTTACTTAAACTGTAGTTACTTTTTTACGTCCAGAGAATTTATTACTTCAAGCCACTTCTTAATTCAAACTAACCTACATAACAAGCAACGTATACAGATTATTCATTACAAAATGTTTAACTTCTGAAGTCTTAATAAATCATATTTTTTAACTACTAGATGATCTTCAAAAGTTTTCACTCTCTTATGAACTACCTTTAGTTTTATTTCATTGCAAAAATACAATTTTGTTCAGCGCACGGCATGTTTGCCAGCATTATTTAGGTCACCTTAAAAAAAAGCTGTTCCACGTTTTCATTGTTTATATTTTGCAATAATGTTTATGAATTTTGAACTTCTGTATATTTGTACTTAAAGGACGTACGCTTCAGTTCATAAATTTCGTTATATCGATTACATTAACAATCTATCAAGGCAATCAGGTAGATACGTAGACGAGTAGGTGAACGTATATAAGTAGGTTGGTAGTAAGCCTACACAGTAGATTGTAAAAGTTAACGTCTGAGTGACGACAGTTGTAGTCAAGGTAGAACTAGTGAGTCCTGCCAACAGAAACACGAAGTCAGCTATGGTCACTGCCTGCAACTCAGTGACGGTCTGGGTGGTTGTATTTTGCAAGTTTGAGGTCAACAAGGGCGGAAGAACTAAGAACAACACATCACGTCTCACCCTAATAGCCTCTAGACGCAAGTCTGAACTGACGCGCTGTCTTCTCGTCGACAACTTGCCTCTGTGAGACATTCAGTAGTGACAATGTTAAAGACAAGTGTGTATCGTACGAGCCTACTTCAATCTAGAAATTTGGCATCACGATATTCATACTTTAAAACAGAAATCACATAATACCCACTTTCGTCATATTCAGCCGTGATAAACAAGCTTCAATAAGTAAATGTCCTGAAAGTTCTTTAAAACCTATTCCTAGGCAGACTTCACTTAAGAGCAGCTTATTATTAGTTCTCCATATTTCGAAGCTCTACACAACGTTCGACGGCCTGGCAAGGCAGCTACCTTAAGGAACTGTCATGGAACAGGACAACCGTATTACTAACCCAACTCGAATTGTCCTGAATGCGAACCCACTGAGCAACATCGTCCATTATGTCCAGAAAAAGATTTGCTTCGTCTATCACGTACCTCAGTATAGGTGATTCGGAATAAAGTGAGCACTCAAAAACCACTGATTAATTTCTATTTTCTGCCAGTTTATATCTTTCCGCCGCATGTAAACATTAACATTGCCACGTGATTTTATTTACATAGGCTTACTACACTCCTACAAATATTATCTACAATATCTACTCATTAAATGCACAAGTGATGAATATATGCTATACTCAGTAGTACCTAATCTTAGTTATAAATACCTGCTAGTAAACGTCTTGAGATAAACGGTAATTTTTGTGAGATTTTTATTTCTTGTTTCCCGTTTGTCTTAGTTATTTTTACTAAACTTTGCCGTAAGTTGGTATTACTAATGTTACTAGGTTACGTAGCAAGTTTTAAATATTTATATATGCTAGTTTTATAAAGTAATTTTAAGGTGTAGTATTATATAATAGTGTTATTTATAATAATGTAGCGTATAATTATTCTGGCAAACCTCTAAATGTATATTTGGCAAACCTCCAGTGAATTAGACTTGACAAAAGAAAAGAGGTGCGCTGCGAGCGTTGTGTGACGTCATAGCGAGGCAACAGCTGATTGCGAAGGCAGGAACATACGAAAAATACCGGAGTTTTGAATCAGAAGCCGACCGGGACGTATGCACGTGTTTCGCAGAGTCCGTGGTGCGCGACGTACTGCATCGAGAGAGAATGGGGGTGTGGTTAATACGTCTCACAGAATTATGGTACTGAAGGCGATATTGTTTTTAGATGTTACCCCAATAATGAACGAGTGCGTTGGTATGCCGGTGAAATGGCAGTAACCGGAATTTACATGCAAATTATATGGTATATTTGCATGAACGTCGCGTAACTTCGAGGGACTACGAGACTACCACGCAAGGCGTCCACTTAACAACGGTCAACGAACGACATGAAGGGAAGACTTCCTCAGGTCAAACAGCAGACTTCTGAGAGGTTGGCCTATACCACAGTACGGGATCAAAACCAGCATACAAGGTAGGAAGAGAAACGACTGTTATTTTTTACGTCCACTAGAAGTGAACTTTGCCTCACGTCATTGCTTCGCGAAATTAGTGTGCGGCTAGTCTGCGTCAGCTGGTAACTTTTTGTAAAACTGAAAATTTTAAAATAAGAGTTTTGCCAAGGATTAAGAATGACTAACTTTGATTATAAATCCGGTACCGGTACTTTGAACTGAATATTTAGATTGTAGTTTATAATTTTCTACAGACGTGTACAATAGTAAACTGTTGATTGGTTATAGTATTTGAAATATTAAATGCATTTACAGTATTGCCGTAATATAGTTAAATAGTTAATCGAGACTCCGTTCAGATGGCCCTTTTCAGGTTGTTCGTCCCACTAGTCATATTTTTGTTAAATTTTGGGGGAGGTGTCAATACAGAGAGTGAGGCACTTGAGTGTACCCCCAAGGAAGGGAGAACATCTCAACTGCGCCGCTCTGCTCCATTTGACGGAGTATTGGTTGGCAGAATTGTATATTTTAAAGCCATGGCCAGCTGGGTATATAAAGTTGACAAGCCGACATTAACAGTAACGTTGCGTGCGGCCGGAGTAGAATTTGAAGACTCCGCGAGTATTGATGATTTGAGAAAGTTAATGTCTAATGTTGTTAAGAAAGGGCGTGATGACGTGAAAACCGCTGAGAACAGCCAGGTAGAACAAAAAATTTTTGATTCGCGTGTTTTACAATACGCCGCCACGTCGTCTCTTGCTAATATTACTAACGTAGCAGATGATAACATTGATAGTTTGTTTCAGTTTTGTGTCCAAGTGGACAAACTAATACAATTAAACATCTTTGAGAATGAAACTTTAATGTTACAAGCCTTGATTACTAAATGCGATGGTATTTGTTTACGCATTTTGATCGCTGCTGTTGAAAAACGTGAAGGCTGGCGTACTGTAAAATGCCAATTATGGAAGGAATGGTGTCCGCGACGTAGGTTGGATGGTATTATTAAGAAGTACGTGTATCATTTCCAAAGAAATGACGAAAATGTATTGCAATTTGTGCATTCTGTGATCGATGCGAAATTAGCCCTGAATTTAACCTTGCCGGAAAAAGACTTAGTGGAATTAATTTTTGAAAATGTGTCGCCTGTTAGCAGGGCACACAGTGTAGGATTAAATTTTCCGGTAACCATTGAGGAATTACATAAATGGGCAATTGACGTTGAAAATAAATTGGTAATTTCTCGTGAGTATGATAAAGAGATGAAAAACAACGAGATTCTTGTTGCTGAAAAAGATGTTACAGTAAATAATTTAGTAGAAAATAAGGGCCATGAAAAATAAATAAAGTGGCGCAATCTAGTTCTTAGCGTATGTGTTTCCCTTGTGGGCAATCGGGACACATTGCCGTACATTGTAAAACTAAAAAGAGAACTTATACTTGTTTTAAATGCGGCCGGGAAGGCCATGTTGCCCATTTCTGTAAGAATGGGAATAACAAGAAAACCGGGTCAATAGCTGTTGTTAATAGAAAACATATGGGAAAGCAATCTAAGCTAATTCTCAGTGTACTGTTACGTGATTGGATGGTTAATGCTTTATTGGATACGGGAGCATCTGAAAGTTTTATTTCCCAGGAATTTGCTAGTAAATTAGTAAAAAGGTATCCGGATTTAAAGAATAAGTTGGTGAGTGAAGAGGGTTTTACGCTGTATGTAGCTAATGGAGTTACATGTAAATTCCAGACTAAATTGAAATTGCATATTAATGTGGGGAAATATTCTTGGAATAAATACTTCTGGCTAGTTTTAGGTTTAATTAATAAAATGATTTTAGGTCTGCAGTTTTTGGAGGAAACTGGGGCGAGTATTGACTTTACTAGCAAAATACTAAAGTTTAGCTTTGACAAGCAGAGCGAGGGAATAGTTATTCAAGGACAAACGGAGGTGGAAATTTGTGCTGATGTAGTAGCAAAGGAAGAGGTCCTTAATAAGGAGCAGAATGAGAAATTAACTAGATTAATTCATGAATACAGCGATGTTATTACTAAACGTATCGGGTGTTGTATACGTTATCCTTATGAAATTAAGGTCAACGATGAGTCACCTGTCAGGCTAAAGCCGTATCAATGTGCCCCGCCCAAACTGGAGGCCTTACGAAAAATAGTTCAAGATCTTAAAGAGGATGGTATTATTAGGGAATCTACCTCCGCTTTTGCATCACCTGCATTTCTGGTTACCAAAAAAAGGCCAGGGCAATATCGCCTAGTCGTAGATTATAGACAGACTAATAGAAAGATCTGCTTGGACCCATTTCCGGTGCCTAATATTGATAACGTATTGCAACAATTTGATCAGGCTAAAATATATTCGGTAATAGACTTGAACGCAGCTTTTCATCAATGCGTATTGGCAGAGAATAGTAAAAAGTTCACCGCTTTTGCTACCCCTTGGGGACACTATGAGTGGAACCGTGTTCCCTTTGGTGTAAATTTTGGGGGACAGTGTCTAGCTAGAATTTTACAGAAAGCCTTAGAACCATACCAATTTAAATTCTTGATTCTTTTTTTTGACGAAATATGTATTTACTCTAAAAATGTGGAAGAGCATTTTTACAGAATTCAGATAACCCATTATCACTTCATCATGTATAGTTTCACTTCAACCAGTACCAACGATTAGTTTGCAGACAAGATGACTGTGCACATCATCGAAGCTTGCAAATGACTTCAGCAGGACATACGATCCCCCCTTCATGATCCCTCCGTCAAGATATATGCATGGCAACATCGCAGTAGTGAAGTATCTGGGAGGAAATATTTGCAGCTCTGTCCATTAAGAAAAATTCTAATAGTTGACATATCGTTGGCAGGTCATAAACGTCGCACTTAATGGGGAGAAGCAGCAAGCGCCCTTTCTTCTATTCATTCTTCCTACCACGCTTTATAACCAGTGAGAATGTGAGGATCTCTTCAGTACGTCACCAGAGAATATTGCTAGTCACAGAAGATGACGTCACCAGCAGTGCTCTGCTCGACGCTGTATTTTATATTACCTTATACATTATATTAGATAGAAGCATCGCTATAAATACCTGCAGATCGTTACTTAACATGCCATGACTACACTTTGAACTCACCAGGGCAGTTGCAACACTCGAGGTAAATACCGCGGGTTTTCTATGACTAAACCAAAGCGATGTGTTCCCGTCGTCAGACAAAATGCATGAAAATTTTTCAAATGTCTGTTGGCAGCTGCTGGTAGTCTTGTTCATACTATCATGTAATAATATAATTACTGTAACTATTTTTACTATAGATATTGTGTTTTAAGAACCGACAACACATAGGGCATAACTTCGTACATTTTAATTTGTCATTTATTAACCATTATTTTTCAGTACTATTCGTACAGTCTTCTGTAGTCTACTGGTCAAAAATTAATAACGGTGAGGGAGATGTAAAGATTTTAAAGATCTTCAGAAGAATATTGTTTACGTAAAATCGTGGAGAAACTTTACACTGTAAATAAACATCCTGAAATGTTTAGGAAGTTATGATCCCAGACGCAGTATGGGACAGTTACCATACTTCCGTCTTGTAAATATGCTAACATTTACAGTTGTTACAATACAAGTCTGGTAACTTTAGTATACATTTGACTGTTTTATAAAAAGGTTTGAGTGCTAACATGGATGTCTGGGAAATTATTCTACCATACCTACTTTCTAAGCGCTCCTATACGCACGTCTGGTAAATTTACAAACTATTTTTTATTAGAGTGTAGTGTAAAACTCGTGATACTAAACTGAGGACAGAAAATTAACAAACCCGTAGTTGCAGGTACTGATACCCTTTAAACCCATATTCGACTATTTATCTGGTAAATTATCTCTACAACATATGCACAGAGAACAGTTTTTATTTAATGCCGACCTCTAGTTCATCCCCCTTTCCAATTATTTTATTTCTGCTTGTTCACGGTTGTAGTCAATCGTACGATTAATCTATTTCAGAGACTATGTAAATCAAAATTTAATTTATATTATTTTCGTATAGCAAATGTTCACAAAATTTGAGACGTACAAACAGAAATATTCCAAGATTATATATATATATATACATATATATCATTCACATAAGATACTCTATCTCATTCTAGCTAAGAGTTTCTACCCGTGCCCTCTAATGTGAATGCAAGATGTCGTCACTTACTTCCCATGTTGTACACACAAAAACACGCTGTAGTCCACTCGTGCCTTTCTGCGCAGGTGCAATTTACATGGCACGCCTGTTATTGGTCGTCGGTTCTATATTGTAACGAATTAACATTTTCATTTGTAGGGAAGTGAAATTTCGCGGAATCCAAGGCGGCGGCAAATTTAAGTACCAAGTTGCTCCTGGACTACGGTTGTAAAAAATGGAAATATTAAGTCGTTTGTCAGGCAACTGGATAGAGCGAATTGGTTCTGTATCCTTATATACTTGCGTCACATGTTTCTAAATTTCTTGAGGTTCCACCAACGAATCACAGGCGTGTGGTGATGTTGTAGGAACCTTATTCTAATTGGTACAGTCACTTAAGAGTCTTAGGTGCACAAATTCATAGGCCTACTACCAGTAACCATGAAACAGAAGTACACGTCTGTACGAAATACGTTGTAATAAATCTGTGTAAAAATTTATTCGCTAAATTCCTACTCCTCATAAGTGGTCAAGACCTCGCAGCTGTGCAGTGATCAACATACCTCCATTCCACATGGAACAAAGCTGCATAGAAAGAAACGGTTTTGCGAAGCCCACAACATATTTTGTCAATATACACCTCGCCAAAATGTTTTAATTAGTTACAAAACTTTACTTCGGTCAGCAAATTTTTTTTGTCATAATAAAAAAATTTTTTTATGGTCTATTATGAGAAAATATTTTGTGATAAGCAATAAGCTTTATTTTCAGTGTGAGTGTTCTAATAACTACAAATACTTTAAGAAACAATTACAGTCAACACCATAACTGTCAGTTTCGTTTTAGAAGTTTTTTGGTAATTGGCTGTCTGATTTATGTCCTTATTGTAACGATAAACTTTGTTCTGACAGTGCGTGTCAGTTTCTTACTAAAACACGAGAGGAACTGTTACAGTTCGCATTTTGTAAAATGTTTATTTTTATTCAAATAGTGATTCAGAATGAATACATTACATTACAATTTGTTCAGCCACTTGAACATCTACATGACTGAAATAATGTTAATTTCCCAAATGTCATGTCATATATCACAAATCCTGTACAAGGAGGAAAAAAAAAAAATCAACGGGAAGTATTAGAAATGTGCGGTTTACACAGAAATTTCCGTGCCATTTACATTCGGAAGGGTGCAGAGTTCGATCCCTGTAGCATCAAAATGCTATGACGTATCCTTAAACATGATCTAGCTGATTCTTTTCCCTATTCTTCCTCTTAGCTCTATCAAGGCAGCTAGTATGTTAGAGGACATGTAGATACCATAAATAAAATAATGTTATTTAGTAAAATAAAAATATTTTGGTTGTACAGAGATTACTGGATACTTTTATAAGTATTTTTCTACAATGGAATGGAATGTTGTCTGGCAGTGTGACTACCCTATTAATGATAAGTTAAGGGCGAGTTTAGACAATTTTATTGTATTTTGATTGTTTGAGCCATAACATTTATTCTAATTATATTATCAAAATTTTCTCTTCAGGATATATTTTGGTAAACTGCTTGACATTAATAATAATGGAATCATTCGTTAATTTATCATGCAGGATCACTGCAAGAGAATTCTTGAATGTTAACATATAATTATTTTACAATGATTCTGCATGACAAATTAATGAAAGATTCAAATATTATTTATGTCAAGTAGTTTACCAAGAATATATCCTATTCTTTGTCGAAGAGAAAATTTTGATTATACGGTTTCAATCTATTTTATGGCTCAAAAAATGAAAATTCAATAAAATTATCTAACACTCTCCCTTAGTGTGGCACTCGAAGTGCGCATAGTCTGTAAGACGGAAGGGGGGATATATATATATATTTTTTTTCATTCGTTGGCCACTCTGGAGAAATTCCTTCCTTCCGGGCGGTACTCGACTCCAGAGATGGTTTCCGGGACTGCAGGGCCGGAACACGCGCGGTCTTCCAGCTTCCTGTTTATCTCGAGCCAAGACGCTTGTCCATCAATCTCCACCCTCCCTCTTGCCCCTTCCCCTACACACAGACTTGACCTCAGTCCTCGAGCACAAAGGCAAGCCATTCTCCGCTCCATTGGCGAGCATTTGCAATTCCCATTCAGGACCGACTGACTGACTTGCCCGCAACAACTGTCGACTGGTCGACTTCCTGCAGTCGATAGCTTTCTCCCTGAGCGAACCGCAAGAGGAACATTGTAAGAACATGAGAGGGAGTGACTGTCAGAAACGCCGTAGCAGTTACATAGTCCCAGCGTTGCCAACTTTACATTAATTCCATTGTTTTTAAACACATATTCAGATATTTTATGAAACTACTGTGTGTACTTCGGAAATATTGACACACTCATTTCGTCCGAAAGATTCAAAACATATTACTTTTAAATGTTGACTAGTAGTCTAAATTTATCAATTCTGTTGAACTATTATCAGGACTTAAAATATAATGCACAGCTTACCATTAATATCGCACATGTGCTTGGAAAACTGGAATTGTCATAGCAGGAACAGGACTTATCACCACGAGATGTTAACTTATTGAATCGCCATTTGACGTTGTCCACGAAGGATGGATGTGTCACTACTAGTGTTATTTTAAAAAGTCACAATGTCTGAGGAACTGTTGTCCTTTTCAGTCGAAGGATATTTATGTAATCAATAAGCAGAAATGCATACAATGGCGTAAGATATTTGTCCAGTTTGTGTGTGTTTTTTTCTTTCTAGGTGGAGATGATGAATGCGGGTGCTGGTAAAAAATATATATGTATACAGGCAGTTCAGAAACCACCTTATAATAAGCATACCACGCGAATTCTTAGCCTAATTGAAGACAAAAACGTTAGTGGCAAAATATTGTAAGACGATTCTTTACGTGCACAATGTGGCAACATGGCACTGAGACATTCCCTTCCCGCGTTCCACAGTCAGGTATTATTTTTAATATTATTTATTATTTACTGTTTTTTAAAGTCTTTTATTTTGGCGAAATTAAGCTGTCAAACTTTTTCTTACACTTAACAAATTACATAATACTTATGACATATACATAAAACAATGCACTAAATTAAAGTATTAAATCTAAATTAACATAAATCTAAAGTAGCACTAAATAGGATATACATTTGGAACTAGTTATTTAAACTAGAGAAGTAAGGACAAGTAGTTAACGCAGAAATAGCGAAATGGTTAATTCATAAAATAATATAAATTAATCATTCACAAATAAATAAAATACAGCATTATGAACGGAGTTATGTAACAACAGATCAACTATCTATGTCAATAAAATTGATATTTTGGCACCAACTGTTGTCCGTGGACTGATATAACTCCAAAAAATCAAGAACACCTAACCTGAATTTTATTGTTATCTATGGGGCTTACGTTGTTGTTCGCATATTTTATAAAATCAACTTTAATGGTCATAATATTGGAAACATAGTTTTGTTTGTTGGTCTGTTGCATATCTCCACCCTTATGATTTCAGTCTATAAATGAAGGATATATATATGTATATATATATATATATATATATATACATATATATATATATACACATACATACATATATATGTGTGTGTGTGTGTATGTTACGTCGAGTAAACGTAGAATCATGTTTGGACAGCTCGGGATTTGAACCTGCACCCATAATATGCCGGTCAGAACAGTAGTAGTAAGTAAAGACATCTGTGGAGCGCAAAGGGGGACTAACTACAATGCTACGTTGCCACATTGTACATGTAAAATGATATCGAAAAAAATTTTGTCACTAGCATTATTTTCTTCAATTTAGCCCAGGATTAGCGGGGTGTATACATTATTCTGTTGTTTCTGGACACGTGTGTGTATTGCTCTCGTATAAATTATTAAAATCATTTCTATTTTGTAAATATGACTTGTCCAATAATTCTGTGCAAAAGTGTACACAAAAAGACATGACGGAAAAAATAAACTATACTATACTTAAGACTTTTAAATCTTTGTTGCAATGGGAGTTTACAATTAGAATTTATTGGTTAGTGGACATACGTCATTTTGCTGATCAAACTTGTGTTGAGTGACAAAGTACAATGGTGGATCAGCAAAAGTTTGTCCACAAACTAATAAATTCTAACTAAACTATACTTGTGTGATGGAGCCTAATGTCTGCTACAAATAGGAATTGCCTAGAAGAAGAGAGACAGGATGAGTGCTGTATAGCTAGGAATGTAGACGTTGAACCAGGTCAGTGACACAGTGGTTGAAGAGGAAGTGTTGTCACGTGACATAGGTCAGTGAGGTGCCAGTCCCATTGTGCTGCTTGAGGACGACTGTTATGTTTGGCAGAAAGTGGTCGACGTGGCATGGTTGAAAGCCGAGGAGGGGGAGGGGATGGGGCTGGTCATCCCTCAGTCAGGTCCAGGAACACGACATTGATGAGATGCTGGCTGCAGATAGACGTCCCTCGGGAACTACCTGTGGCCACGTCTCGTCCTCTCTCTGGGAAGCAGAGCGGCTCATCTACCACGGTGCTTAACACATTGCTGTTTACTTCATTTCTTCTTTGTTTCTTTTTTCACCTGAAATTCTCTCTTTCAGCATATATGGTTTAAAGTACATATATACGTACTATCTAAGCATTATTTCAATAAGTATTTATTACCAGTGACTGACTATGCAGCGATAAAACATGAATAACTTAAAACTAAAGTTACGTAAGCTAACGAAATCACAGCGAATACCGCGTGTCAATGGAATTGGGATGTGGGGGAAATGGCTTGTCTGTACTTTTGCCTGCAAACTTTCAAATATGCAACATGTCGTACTTCGATGTGTATTAACTTCCTTAAGAATGTGTAGCTGACGACTAACCAGTCTTCAGTATTTATACAAACTTTAATTAACCTGCACTATCACGGTCTGAACATACATTTCCTTAACTATTCTGCGATTGAGAGCGTGAAAAAGTTTTAAGAAAAAAAGTAAATTTTTAAAATGTATCGTTGAAAGTAACAAAATAAGCCTATGTACTACCAAAAGTGACAACAATTTTAAAATGTTATTATTAATTTTAAAACTAGTGACGTAAGTTACTTTTTATATTATTATTGCTGCATTTCCTGGTATTTAGAGTCACAGTTTGAGTACCTAACTGAAGAACACAGATTTATAAGTGGTTAGGGATAAAGCGAGCACTTTGAAACATTAATTACTTTTTCCTTTTAGTTAATTTATACTTTCAGGTTTTTTAAATACAAACAAAGCTACCTTAGTGACAATCGAAGTGAATGTACTTGAACCTACTCAAAAGTTTATATCTGAGGTAAAATAAGTAATATTTAAAAATTATTTTACTAGTCATGACTGTGTCCAAAAGTGCTCACTTTATTGTGAACCAACTATACACCAAACGTGTTTAATTTTAATTTTCGCGGAACACATACTTCCGATATTGAATTGCTAAAGTCTGGGTTCTTCGGCTTATTCGAGAACTAGAAATAAGCCCGAAATTACAAGCACATTGCTATGTTTTCATCTGGTGTTAACATTAAGCCAGTGTGTCAAGTAATGTTAAGTCTCTTTTGTCCGTAATGAATTTACAGCTCTATAAGTGTATTTAGAAGTTGGATCATAGCCCCTTTCAAACCCTAAAACAAGATAACCAACACTTTCATAAAGTCAAACATGTACTGAATTTTCTCTGTAGCATCGACAATACACGTCTTCTTTGCTGTTTAGGTTCTATTTGTTTAATCGCTGGAATATAATACATTTAAAAGTGTATAAATTAAAAATTATAATTACGGGAGAAACATTTAATTTAATGCTGAAAGTTGAGTACTCGATACAGATGTAAAATTTCAAATGTTTCTTTGAACTGTCCTTAAGAGGCCTATGTACCTAGCGCAGCATGCCACATCTATACATTCGGTACACATCATACGCCTCTGGTCTTCTCGTCATTAGGGACGGATTTAAAAACGTAATCAGAATATCAGTGGAATCATATAAATAAAATGAAGCGACCATGGCTTGTATAACGGAACCATCACAGGGTTCCCTCGCTGTAAAGGCATTGTAAAACTGCACTCAGGACAGATGGCTGAACCTTCGACCACGAGTTCGGTTATTATCAACCACTGCGCCACTATGTTCCGTATTCAAAACGAGACATTATCTTATTTTATTTGTCTGTATTTATCGTCGGCGCAGCTAATACAATCTCTGCCTTCTCTTCCACTGATGCATGTATGGATATAAACAATACAATCATATTACTCTACGCTTACATACAAATTAATAATACACGAACCTCCTTCCCACGAATATGTAAAGTGGTTGTTATATTATTGTCATGTCAGTCATTAGTTTTTATTATTTTTTTACTTAGTTTTTGTCAGTTTTATGTACATGTAATTTTATTTTGTGCACCTGTAAGAGAAATGGTTAAGTGTAAGAGAAGGTTACATGCCTTAACTTCGCCATTTGAAAAAAAAAAAAGTCAATAAACAAAAAAGTTGCTTACAAGATTGTCACATATTGTTACATATTACCATACAATTTATTATTTGATGTATTAAGCTGCATGTAGAAATTGTTTCTGTGTAAGTTATGGTAGACGTAAATCGTGTAGGCCTATATGCCGTGCTTGTGTTCCAGCAGACAACATGCTTGGAACCTGGAGAGCTTGCTTTAGAGAGAGAGAGAGAGAGGACCCAGCCAGGAGGGCAGCAGATGACACCTCTCCCTCCCCCCTCTATATAACACCCACCCTCTCTCTGCACAGACCTTCTGTTGCTCTTATCAGCAGTTAGTCACGCCAGAAGGTCACTAGTCACTCCCTACGTCACACATATGTACACCTGCCTCAACCAACTGTCGCCTTCAACTGTCATGTCCCGGTCCCTCCCCTACAAGACCGTGTTCCATTTGCTGCAGAGTGTACTTGCCAGTCATAGGCCAGACGGAACATCATCAGTACTCGCCGATCTCGACAGTCCAACTGAAATAGAACTTAACAGTAAATGTTGCCATTAGTAATATACTAACGACATCTGCATGTAAACATAATAAAACCCTATATTATTTTATTTAATAAAACACCTTTAATTTAACTAAAATAGTAATAATTTTTAATACGGAATTAATTTTTTTTTTTTTTAGTAACTGCTAACGAAACCAAAACATGCCGTAAAAATAATTATAAAGAAAAACCGACCATAATAACAACATTTAAAGATACTTCCGCCGAAACATGCAATACGTTCTTACAACAGACATAACATCAACATTATAAATTAGTGGTTAGGTTCTTCATACATTTTTGCCATGTTTAAGTTGTCTACTTTTACTGAAATTGACTGGCCTGCACGCCAGTAGATTCAGCAGCAATTGACGCGTCGTTTAGACGCCATTTCTGTTAGTACATTCAGCTGCTGCCAGCTACAAATGGAACACGGCCTGTATTAGTTCACATAAGATACTCACCACACACTACACGACTACGCCATTCACACAGCTTAGTTTTAGAAACATCGTGTTATGAAAAAAAAAATTAGTTTTATATCGCCGGAATTTCTGTACTGTTCACAACTAAAAATGAACGTAAAAAACCTACCATGTCTATTAATATTAGTATAGTACCTAGGAACCCAAGCTTTTAATACAGTTTTCATATTTTTATTCTTAATAATAAAATTTATTAATAATGGTAATACTGATACAACTACTATTACTGCTTATAGCGCTATTAATACAAATAAAGGAATTACAACCCGTATTTATTTGTCACAGTTAGGACATAGTGACCTTCTCTTACGCTGAGTCGATATCAATAATTGTACAGATATATTTTTAACACATAGTTACCAGCATAACTTACAAGCGTACTTTTCTCAAAGTGGGTGCAAATTAACCCTGAAAGTTAAAATCGTTTACGTAATTAGGAAATATCAAATAATTAGAAAAGGAATACTTACTTCGAAATATAGCACATGTGTACCGAGTTTGATAAAATTCTGAAAAATGGTTATTCAGATATCTCTTGTGATATAAAAATGTTTCTCTTGTCACTATTTACGTAATATGGTGACATGAACGAAACATATAAAAGTAAAATTAACTTAAGGGCGCGGCCTACCGCAATTTTCATCACCATTTTTAAAATTTTTATTTGTACCAGATATTGTTTTCTTATTTTAGACACAAAATGTGACTAAATTTGGCTCTTATGAAATTTTTTTATCTCTCATATTTTTCGCGTAATGGCTTGTTAATGTCATATTTTGCATGTTTCCGTTTTAACGACTACACTAAAACCAACTGATATAACAAACTCAAAAAAATCACAGCGAATAAAGACATTGCAGGCTACAATGACATGCTCATAAAATTAAAGAATAAACATTATTTGTATTTTTAAAAAAAATATTGAACTTTTTAAATTTTTATTTTAAGTTTCAGCATTTTTTTAAAATTCAAATAATTTTTATTCTTTAATTTTATGAGCATGTCATTGTAGCCTGCAATGACTTTATCCACTGTGATTTTTTTTTTTTTAGTTTGGTATATCAGTTGGTTTTAGTGTAGTCGTTAAAACGGAAACACGCAAAATATGACTTTAGCAAGCCATTAGGCGAAAACTATGAGAGATAAAAAAATTTCATAAGAGTAAAATTTAGTCACATTTTGTGTTTAAAATAAGATACTCATATATCTGGTACGAATAAAAAATTAAAAAATGGCGATGAAAATTGCGGTAGATCGCGCCCGATGTATGCTAACTATATGAGTACAGAGTTTAATTACATTTTGAAAAATGGTTTCTTAGATATCTCCAGTAATCGTAATTTGGTCTAGTGGCCAACATTTAGGAAATACAAGCTGGGCATGAGCAAAAATTTAAAAACAAATTCACCTTGTTAATTAATATAGTTTATGTTCCGAGTGTTCTGGAAAAGTAATTCTTAGATAACTCTCGCAATCGAAACATGTTCAAAAAACTTCCATTTTTAAACTATAATATTAAATGGAAAAAAAAGTCAAGTCAACTTAATATGTAATATATGCGTTCTGACTTTGATGAAATTAGGAAAAATATTTCCTTAGATAAATCACATTACGTTTAGAATAAATATGTACACCGTTTTGAAAATATAACTATAGAATGGACGAAATACACAGGAGCTAAGTCAGCTTACTAGTTGATAAAATTCGGGAAAAATAATTTTCTGATATGTTATATTGCGCTAAAAATAAAAAATTTCCACTTTTTTTTTTTTTTTTTATTTTAGTGAGAGGAACGAAGAAGACAAAAGTCAAGACAGCTAAATAATATATGTGTACCCTATTTGAAGAAATACGGAAAATTGTTTTCTTGAGATATGTCATATTATGCTAAAAATAAATCAACTAGCTGCCATTACGGAAAAACAAACAAAGGATCAACTAGATATACAGTAGTTAAGTCAGGTGCAAAGTGGTACATATGTACAAAGGTTAATAAAATTAGACAATTTTCCTCAGACATGTAAAATTATGTAAAGTCTTCTTATCAAGCAGCATTTTGTTTACAAAGAAGAATAAAAATCAGAAAAGTATCTCTTCCGGTATGTGAAACAATGCTAAAAACTAAGGAACGGTCACATTCATGAAAATATAAGCACAGGATGAAAAAAAACATGCATAAGTCATGTCACCTTACTCAGTAGTATATGTGTACCAAGTTTAATTAACTGCGAAAACATATTTCCTTAAATATTTCCCTCTATGGAAAAAATACAACAATTGCCGCCATTACAAAAATAATAAAACAGGATAAACGAAATAGGCAGCTTGTACGTAGTATGTTTGTACGAAGTTTGATGGAATTCAGGAACATGTTTCTTTATATATTTCTTATTGTGCTAAAAATATACACTTGGCAGCCTTTTTGAAAATATGAACACAAGATGAACGAAATAACACTATAGTCAAGTCTGCTTACTTCCGGGAAAAAACATTTCCTCAGGTGTCATACTATGCTAAAACTTACGAAAATACGAATACAAGGTCAACGAAATATACAAAAGTCAAGCCAGCTTCTTATGTAGTACGTATGTACCAAGTTTGACGAAATTGTGAAAAATATTTTCTCAGGTATATCATATGCAAAAATATAAACACGGCCGTCATCCCAGAAACATAATCACAGTACAATCAAAATACATAAAA
The DNA here is from genome assembly GCA_003012365.1 of Medauroidea extradentata. Lineage (NCBI taxonomy): Eukaryota > Metazoa > Arthropoda > Insecta > Phasmatodea > Phasmatidae > Medauroidea > Medauroidea extradentata. The sequence continues at coordinate 17,370 of PNEQ01131207.1, forward strand.
GTAGAGTCAGCTTAGTGTGTGGTATATGTACTCTGATTTTGATGAAATTCGATTAAACATTTCCTCACATATGACATGTTATGATTAAAATGTTAGAGGCCGCAATTTGGACACTATTTATACTGCGTGAACGAAATAATTAAAAGTAAGTTCATCATACTAGGTTCATTTTGTATACCGAGTTCGATTGTTATATCGAGCTTGATTTGAAAATGTTAAAATGGTAGCAATTTTGAAAATATGAGCAAGGCATAAACGAAATATGCAAAAGTTGAGCCAGGTTATCAAGTAATATATGTGTACAAAGTTTAATGAAATTCGGTTAAATGGTTAAAAAGTTTTTAAGGGGCACACACGAACACACACACGCACACATCACACACACAGTATGGTGATGACATAAGCCACTTTTTCCTTCCGGAAGTAGGCAGAAATGTAATAAAACTTACCGTTCACAGTGAATAGTTGTCGGAAAAAAATGAACACAAAAAACATTACACACATCAATCTTCTATACAGATACGATCAGATACTGAAACACAAAGCTGTTAACTAATGACTCATCGAATGATTTCGATAAAACCAATAAGATTAATAAACAACAAGTAATAACATTTAAAATGTACGAACAGCAGGCAATATATCAATGGCTACATGCGTTAACATGAGAATGCTGGTAACATACATCCAGTACGAGTCTGCTACATAATTACAGACATATAGGCAATAGTCAATGATAACTAGTTGTTGGACACAAATTTTTATTATTATAGCCACACTACAGTTCAATGAGACAAACGTTTAAAAGCCTGATTTTTTATATATTTTATTTATTACATAACACCTTGCGCAGCTTCCATTTACGATTTCCTACACCGACCCTGGCACTCAATAATTTCAAGACTATGACAGTTATTGTGTTAACATTACGGCAGTTACCTGGAAGATTACTGAAGTTTATGTAAACAAAGTCACAGTCAATCGGGATCTTCTAGACACGCCTACTAACGATGCTAGTGCGAGTGTAAAGAACAATGTGAATATGACTGAGTTGGCTTGGGTGCCAGGGATATGGTATAGCCTATCAGAGGCTACATAAGAGACAATGGAGAATTATCTATGTCTATAATGTATCAAGCAACCGTTAATGTCTAGTCGAATAATATCTTATAATACCCTTGAAACTCAGGGGAAAAATTGACATTTGAAGTGAAGAGTTTTTGTCTGAATTTAACATTTATATCTTATAATGTTGGTGAGGATATGTGTATGGAGCAGCGACGGAATTAAAGGGCTGGGGAAACGGGAGATCTCAGAGAAAACCCGCCGACCAACGGCATCGTCCAGCACGATTCCCACATGCGAAAATCTGGGGACTGACCCCGCCGGGAATCGAACCCGGATCGTCTTGGTGGGAGGTGAGTGCTGTAGCTACTGCGCCAACACGATTCCAATCAGCATTTGAACATCCGCAATAGAACGTAGAGCATAGGTTAGTTATCTTTAAAGATATAAATTTACATAATACATTTAAACGTTTCAAGTTATCGTAAGACATTACTGCCAGTATGTTTCGAAGTTCAACGTATTAACTTAAGTTCGTATAGGAACCTGGATTGAAATCAGGAAATAAACACATTTTCAGTTTTAAATGACTCCGCGTTCGTTTCATGTTGACTCCATGCCAAGGTTTTTCAAGTCCAACATGTTACTCTAAAGGCACCACACCACTTTAAAGCTGTGCTCGTTAAAAATGTCATATAGGCTAAGTTAATGTGGGAGATGTAGCAAAAAATCTGGGCTAGAAATAGCGTGAGTTAAAGGAAGCTTATTGTGAATAAATACTTGCGACATATGAGTGAAATTAAATAATTAAACTACTGACGTAAGAGTTCTGCCGATCCTCTATCTCTGGCGATGTCAAAAACAAGTACTAGAAAGTACATTTTTTTTAAATGCTAACTCACCTGTCAAACTTACATAACACCACTTTGGTGCGACCCATGATCATATGTATAAACTTGTTATTTAACTGTGTACATAGTGTGTGCATTGCAATTCCCACCCCCCTCCCTCCCGACCTTTTTAATAGCAGTTTTCTCTTCTTTTCAGTGGAGTAAATTTTGTTAGTCCAAAAGCAATATGATGTACAGTGGCTGGGTCCCACCTGATATAATGTAACATGTTGCTGTCGCCACAGAGATTAGAGAAACATACATATGGACCATGATGCACGTATTAGGACGAGGGGCATGAGGCCTTGAGACGGAAGGGGAGGAACCCATCCGCCATATTGGTACCTAAATATGTTCTTTGTTAGCATAGCAACGAGCAATGCGGCTGTGGTTTGGCCAATCATAACCAGAAATGAGAGAATGGTACAGATGGAGCATTAGCAGCCCATACTGAAGTCAAGCCCATTTTGTTTATTCACATAACAATATGGCGGAGTGCAATCAGCTGTTCCTGAATGTGTATTGAGAATGAGGTTATGGTTGTTCAAACCACAGCCGCGTAATATACGTTGCTATGGTAAGAAACAACATACCGTCCATGAAACAGCAAAATGTCGTAACCTTCGTTTTAACCGAAGTTAACATTTCGCTAAATAAATGCATAATGGATATTTTTATACTTTCAGTAAAAATGTCATATCCCTCCTTGGATGCTATTTCTCCTATAATGTTTGTAAAGATAGTTTTCAGTGAAACTCCAGTGTTATGGAATATGACGTATTGCAGTTTCATGAACAATTTTCAGGTACCAATATGGCGGATGGGCTCCTCCCCCTTCCACCTCAAGGCCTCATACCCCTCGCCCTTAGACGTACATTATGCTCCATCCGTATTTTTTTTATCTAATATCTGATCATAACCTCATCTCTCAATACATCTATAGGAACAGCTGATTGCAGTCCGCCATATTGCTACTTGAGTAAACAAAGTGGACTTGGCCTCAGTATATGTTGCTAACGCTCCATCTGTACTATTCCCACATCTGTGGCTACGAGCGACGTTGGTCGGCACATGTATTGTGATATCGTCTATACGTCCAAAGTCGCGCAGTGTTCCCGCCGAGATGTGACACTTCGAGCAGCGACTTTATCAGTTTATTGAACGGTTCATATTCGCGTACTTCCGTAAAGTGTCCGTAATTTTGCGGAAATTTTTAACAGTGTAGTACGTTAGACGCTAGTATTTAGACTTACTAAAAATATCAACTTTAAGTAATATTTTTTTTGTCTTGTTATATTTACGATGAAATTTTTCCTGAAGCACAATTAACGACGCAGAATTGTTTATTCGGGTGTAAGTAAGGCAAACATCCTATCGTATGGCTTTGAAGTAAATATCAGGTTAAAGCCTCGCTCTTTAGTTTTGCAGTGGTTTCGAAAGAAAAAAAAAAACAATTGTAACGCAAATAAGTACACGTATAAAAAAATTCATTCAGACAGTTTTAACTCTTATATATCATATTTTGTATCTGAATTTTTTTCTGTTGCAATACAGCAAACGAATTTTTAGATTTTTGCCTTTGAAATATCACATACGTTGTCAAAGTAAGCCAAAATGAAGCAAAATAATTTTTTACTAGCAAACGGTACAGTATTTACAAAAACGCTCTGCCAAAAATGTCTATCGTATGACTGTACACAGTCTAAAAAATTTTCCAAAGCATTTTGTTAAAATAATATTTGAGTTATTAGCAATTGTTGAAATAAATGAGAGATTGGCCTTAATCTTAGATTTTGAAGGCGATGAGTTGTGAAGAATACTATGGTATTGTCTCATCTGCTGACACAAGTAGAGACAAGTGACACTTCAAATTGGGAAGCAGATGATTCAGAACGAGGAAACAGTAGACATAACGGAAAGGACCTAAGTTTGTCAAGGACACCATAATCCTACAGTGGCAGGCTGGAGTACAGGTTAATCTGTGGAAATATGTGTGAAATGCGAGTTGGCGCCAGATAATGAGGTATCTGGAGGTTATAATCCGCAGTAATGATGGCAGTAATCCTCGTGCAGGTGAGACGTCCGCCATGTCACCAGCTACCTGGCTAGTCCATCCACGGCCCGTGCAACAATACACTAACAGTCATCCACACTCGTACCTCCACGTCGTTAGGGCCATGACATTTGCGCGAAAATTATTTAGCAACGATTTGTTTCAATGCCAGCTCCGTGGTTACTGGCAGGATGAAATAGTGCAGACGCGTCCCTCATTTGACTGGGCCAATCAGAACACGGTTACCACGATACCACACGTCTGTGATTTACCGGAATAATTCCGAGACGCTGAGAGTTAAAACACCCAATCACTGACAGTTAAGCGGAGCTGCAGATGTGCACGTAAGTAATTAAAACAAATCGTTATAGAATTATTTAAAAAAAACACTAGCTTTAGGAATGTTCCAACAAGACTGCAAGGTTGTTTATGGTAGAGACATGCTTGCATTTAGGAATGTGACTAAACTACAGTCAAATCACGAACGAATGTACTATGTTGACAGTTGGTGTATATCTTTAAGGAAAGGTAAATTCAATATTTTACTGGCATTTAACAGTGTACTAACTTACTGCATACGCTCACAAAGGCACTCTGATGTTGGCAGCTTAGAAAATCATGGAATCCAATTTGGTAATGAACAGTGGAACACAGAAAACTATGCATATATAGCTGTCAGAAAAGTGCATCCATACGTGGGGTCGACTATAACACTGAAATACATGTTTCTAGACATCTCAGAATAAATTCAAGTTACGTTGAACTGGAATAATTTTGTTGTACTTTTGGTTTTCTGTCATTATTTCCGATGCAATTACTACAGGTGTGTGTGTGTATATATATATATATACTGTATGTACAGTATGTCAAGTGTTTGTCGACAACACTTAACACTTGAAATTTCTTTTCCTTACATTTTAGTTGCCTGCGAGTTGTCAACATTCACTTGCCATAGGTACTTTTATGTAAATGGTTAATGGTTCATTGTATAGTATGACGCCATTGTAAAACTCCTCTCAATGATCTCTTCTAAGTTTATATTCACGTGAACATAAACGTAATGCTTCGCCATCTTATGATAAATTCAAATATCAGACACACAAGGCAATGTAATTGGGATTGTAATCCAATGTGACGTGAAATTAACTAAGATACACACCGTCAGCAGAGAAACGAGCACTCGTCGTGATATCAAGTACACGAGGCGGGGAAGAATAGAAGTTGCAGATGAATAATGTTGTTCGCTTCGAGGATCGTTTCTTTGTTCTGACGGCAACATCAGAGTAATTCCTAACATCAATGTTCTCTCGCTCACCACTTAGCATTTTGCCTCGTCCCCTCTTTGTGAATGCGAACAAACATTTTTCTCTGGAGTTGATTTGAACGATGTGGAGCAATCACGAGGTTGTTACACGAGAAACATACTTGTTCAAGTGTTGGCAGTGGAGAGTGAAATAATAACACAAGAGCTATGCATACGTTCATAACAGCCGCTTTGTCTCTGTTAAAATGGAAAAGTAAAATCATGTTGTTTGATAAAGACGAAGAGTGAACAGAAAAGTGATTTACCGACCTAGAATGAACAATCTGTGGTTGCTCAGACGGAAATGAAAGATAGTTTTTTTTTTCAAAATGTAAGTACATTAATCATTATGTAGGTATGCTTTGTTTTTTAAAACGTACTTTCCCAGTTACAATATGTATAGGGCAGAATCAAATGCTATGGCAGAAGATAATTCTAGTATAATTGATGTCATGAATGTACAGCGTGAAGCCTACTACGTGAACAATACAATATTTTATTACCAGTGAGTCGAAAATATGAGAAATTATCGGAAAATATAAGGTAAAATATTCTTGTAATTTTGTCTCGGTGATTCACAGAGCCCATGGTGGTGTAGTGGTTTGGCCACTCGCCTCCCTACATGCAATATACGCTCTACTACAGGTAAGGTCTACCCTATATTCTCACGTAGGAAATGTGGAGTATGTTGTAAAAGGTCACATTGAAAAAAAAAAACTTTGTGGCAACGGAAAAAAATATTTTGTCAATATGGCCTTCATCAAATCTCTTTTGTGATGACGACAAACATTTTTGCCGCCCTCAATTAAATTTTGCGGTAGCCACAAAAAGTGTTGTAACCACTATGTAAAACAATTGGTGAGGACCGAATTGTCAAGATATGCTGTGTTTGGCACGACGGTTATTATTTTTCTGCGCAGTGAATTTTATCTGCGCCCTGACACTTCCTCTTAGCCATACAATGTTGATACACAGCGTCTGGCCACGCCCCTTCGTCGTCTCCTACCTCGGGTCACGAGAGACACTAGATTCCCCCCCCCCCCCTCAAATAAAAGATAATGAGAGAGATTTTAGTCAGCGCTTAACATCGAGTACTTTAGCGCTGGTGAATGGTGACACGAGGTGAGTATGGAGCAGCGCCGGAATGAATGGGTGGGGGAAACGGGAATTCCCCGAGAAAACCCGCCGCGGCCAACGACATCGTCCGACACGATTCCCACTATGCAAAAATCCTGGTACCGACCCCGCTGGGAATCGAACCTGGATCGCCATGGTGGGAGGCGAGCGGTCTGACCACCCATACATCTACATCGATACTCTTCTTTCAGTGACGAGGAGTCCTTCTCGTCTGGAATTGCTGGCTGAGGTTACTCACGACACTCCAACATGGGAATGGAAAAACTCAGCCTAATGGTTTCTTCGGTGGCAGCCCGCGCCATCGCTGAGCTGGAAGTGTGGAGTATGATCTACGCTATAAAAATTATTTGTAAATTTACACTAACGTAGAGAAGTTAAAAAAAAAAAAGGCCTGGCAAAATTGTTACCCATACGTGAAGAGGTTTCCTCTAAGGTTCAATCCCCCCCCCCCCCCCCCCCCCTTATCGGGGTTAAAAACTCAATATCATCATATTTAAATTATAGCGATCCATATGTTTCAAGGTGGGAGGGTGAAGTAAGGTGATGGGTAAGCACAACTTACAAGCCCGAGTTAGGATTCGAACACGAGACCTCACTACGCTACGGAGGCCGGCTATATACATTTCAAGGAAACAGTCAAATACCCACATATTTTACCAGACATGTATAGTCACAGCGACAATCATTCGCTATATTTGCAGCCCGAATTATAACTAACGTTACATATTGTGCGTGAGTAAAAAGCTACCATACTATTTAGGAAGTTGTTTCTGCAGTACGCATGTTTTCGCTGGCGATGTGAGTACGGTAGTGGTTGTTTGGTGCTTAGCCTATGTGAAGTGATCGGAAGGCTGCGAAGCGAAAGCGGCGACGGATACAACAGCGTCATACATTTCCGTTGTGACACACTTATAGGGTGAATATACAGGACGTCCAGGAACAAAGGCATAATAAGCACTCTACGCGAATCCTGGGCTAAATTTAAGACGAAAATGTTAGTGGCAAAATGTTGTACAATGACATTTTATATGGGCAATGTGGCAACAATGCACCGTAGTTTGTCTCCTCTTGCACTCCACAGATATCTTACTTATCTCACTAATAGTGAGTGTTCTGACCTTCATATTACTGGTCCAGGTTAAAATCCCGAGTACTCCAAACATGATTCTACGTTTACTTTTCGTGACGTACATACAGGAAAACATTTCATTGTCACGACAAAAACATTTTATTGACACCGCCAGAATATTGTGGCCACCACACAATTATTTTGTAGTTGTTACAAAATCAGTGCGTGGAATTAATTTCATAAGTTAATTACTTTCTTTTTGTAAATTTAGGGTACACCGAAACGGTCATTTTGTGACTTTAATGAGTGATTATATACAAAATAATGGGGCGTAACCTCTATTTATTTGTGGAATTTATATGTTATTTTATGTGTAAAAGCTGAAAAATGTTTGCAAAAGAAATGAAACAATGAATTTGTACGGGAATAAGAAGACTTTGTTACAATGAAGACGGTCTTGTACAATACGTGCGCGCCTCGCCTCGCCTCATAAAGCAAAGTAGAGATATGATAGTAGTATGCGGTGTTGATAGTCAGTCATGGAGGCAAGCAGCAGGAGACTGGTGGCACCATATGTCACTGATGGACTCGCCATGTTTGCTCACGGCTCTACGCCGCCTTATGGTGGTGTTTACAGGCCGACAACACGACGATTACGGCCGCATTATCGCCGACCCTCCACCCTACCTACCCTACCCACTCTCCTGCCCTTACCCGAGCCCCTGGCACATTGTCTAAACTGCAACTACAGTGGACTGCAGTTCCCGTGCTGTGATTTGCACATCACTCTTAGTATTCACTCCTTACATAACACACACAATATATAAATATTGTTAGCATGGTGCTCGGTCATATACTCTTCTTACTGTTTCTGTTTACTATATGTACGTATGTATGTATGCATGTATGTATAAATTAATGTATGTGTGTATTTATGTAGGCATATATGTACGTATGCATGCATGAACATGTATGTATGCATGCATGTCTACATGTATATATGTGCATGCATGTATGTATGTATATATGTATGTGTTTATATATGCAGGTATTTATGTATGTATGTATATATGTATGTAGGTATGCATGTATATATGTATGTATGCATGTATGTGTGTATGTACTGTATGTATGTATATATTTGTGTATATATGTTAATGTACGTATGTGTATATATGTAGGTATATATATATATGTATGCATATATATATATGCATGTATGTATATATTTGTGTATATATGTTAATGTACGTATGTGTATATATATGTAGGTATATATATGTATGCATGTATGCATGTATATATGTATGTAGGTATGCATGTATGCATGCATGCATTCATGTATAAGATTGATAAACTCCAAGACCGTTAGACCAATCACCATTCAACTTCGCACATATGTGTATTTTTATCCGGCCCTTACGTATGCTGCACATACGATTGGTTACTCTACAGTGTAAATGTTAGTTATTGGCCAGAAGTGTTCCCCGCTGCAGGCCACGACATTGTATGATTGGTAGAGGCAAGAATAGTTCGCGTGTTCACTGACATGTAGGCTAGACTCCAAGAATATATGTGAAATCATGCAGACAACAGCTGTTTATTAGCTGCTCGCTGACTCTGTGAAATGGGCGTGTATTCAGCTACAGTTGTATTACTGGCTCAGCTACTTCCAGGAAGTGTCGAGTAAGTCAACAGCCAATTGTGAACGTGATATGGGCCTATAACTGCCGGAACTCTAGCTTGCGCCTAAAAGAAAACGCGTATTTTTAAGTTCTCTAATAATAATTGAAGACATCGATGGAACAAACAAGAGCTTGCAATCTAGTCTGCAGTTAGAAATTAACGTGCAACTTGTAGCACTCTAAGTATAATAAGTTCAAAACCATTTGTGTGTGCTTAACGATCAAAGAATTTCACCTTTAACTTCGCAATACGAATGCCTCCGTCTGCCCCTACTAACAGAGACCTGAACAATTCGCGTTTTCGTTTAGCCACAAGCTGGACTTCAAGCAACTGTATGATCGTGTAATATTTTTTTACAGCGAGCAGGCAATGAGCAGGAGCACTGAAAGAAGAGTATGGTTGCAGGTTTCATACTTATGTTAAAATAGGGACAACAAAATAGTTTGGTTGTTGGTACTACTCAGGACAGTTCCTACAACAGTCTGTTCTGTAGAAGAAACAAAGAGCTTTGTTGCTTTTACATACCAGATGGTAACTTCTACAGAACAGATTGTTGAAGGAAATGTCCAGAGTAGTACCGACAACCAAACTGTTCTGTTGTCCCTATTTTAACAGAATTATGGTAACTTCAACTATACTCATTTTTCAGTGAGTTGTCTGCTTCAGTGAACAGGTTTTCTTCATGACTAATAACCCCTATTTTTCGCGAAAATAATTGTTCCTCAGTTTGTTTCAGTGTTTTACATGCACGTATGCAAATCTTCTTTATGGTTATTGGCAGCGTGTCTGTGTGAAGAGCAGTATCTCATTTGACTGAGCCATTTACAATAACGTCCCTGCAACACCACACGTCTGTGATTTGCTGGTGGAATCGCAAGGCTGGCGAGAGTTAAAATATATCCAATCGCTGACCACGAAGCAGAACTGCTGATGTGCACGTAAGGCACGGAAACAAAGTGAGGAGAAATTCTTTTCGCGGAAAACAGGGTCCCTAATGATGACTAGCCAACAGCTCAGTCAACCCGCGAATTTTTTTCCCTTCTCTAACTACAAATCATTACCTCAAGTTCCGAAATCCAACAAAATAAAACCGAGGTCATATTCCAGTATTTCACACATACAATGTTCCGACGAGCAACTGTTTGCTTTAGGCACTCTGATTTGATCAAAGTAAACTTGCCGGCTCACCTTGGCACACTGCGAAGAGCATCGCTGTAGGCCCTCAAAATAACTTACAGTTCACGTAGCCATTTTTTATTATAGGCGATTCATTTGACCATTTCTGTGACAAATATGGTAGCAGAAGTGTCTCTATCTAGGTACGTTCTTCACGGAACTGCATATCAGTACAAAAAATATTAATGGGAAAAATTTTCAACTATCACAAGAGTAGCATGTAAATCTTAAAAACTGCATAAATACATCGTGTATTTGTAAACGCATCAACGTTAAACGTTAGAGTAAACTAAAAAAATTTACCGCTAGTAATAATGCGCAGACTTCAGACGTAAGATCTCAATTGTAGGGTCACAGACACATTTTGTTTCTACTCAAAAAGAACTGCGTACAATTAAACGAATGTTTCTTTTCCCGAATCCTCTTTCAGCAACAAAACTGAAATTGCCAAATAGATTTTTCTTTAACAGCACACAATTTCCCTCAACGTAATGAATTATTCCTTGACATCCATGAAATATCTTAAACTAAATTTATTTTGCATGTCATCAAGCGTCTACTTACCTATGCGTACTCCCAAAATAATTTTGTGTTAATCACGATTATTTTTGTGAGTTAAGTTTGACGTGTTTTTTTTTTCCTGAAATATTACGCTTCATTTTAGACGTTCGAGATAACAGCCATTTTTGAATTAACACTCGTAATGTTAAAAATATTAAAAGTGCTAGTGTCACGCGAATAATGAAGTAGTTATTAAAACTCTATTGCAGGATTCGTATGTATTAGGCACCCCTGCAAAGGCTCGAACCAACACACGTGTTTGTTGCAGTATCGTCTTATATATTTACAAGTATGGGCAATGGTGTGTAAAAGTTGACTCACTTATTGACCTATTTAGTTCACAAAATAACCGAAATGCCAAAATTTCAACGGTGACGTAGAATGAAGGTTTATAAGAATTTCGATTTAGTCTGCGGCGTAATTGTTTCAGGCACAATTTGCGATGTTCAAGTTGGATAAAAGGATATTTCTATATTTTCATGAAATACTGTTAGTTTCCCAGACTGTGCTTGTGAGTATACTTAAGCTGTTACGAAACTATTTTATCTTGCATAGTTTTCTCATGACGGTGCGTGAAAGTCAACATTTGCATTTTACGCTGCCATGCAATTACTGAAAACTTATAAATCAAATTAAATATTTCACACTAAAATAACATGCCATGGGCTATATTACCAGACATTTATAAACTTACTGCGCAATATTTTGGATATAAAAAAATCTCAATAGTTGTAACGAGTACAGTTTTAATTTCTTGTAATATTAGTCAACATATTTTAACCAAAATATTGTCATTGTTATTATTATTGACATTATATTTACTGAATACACATTTTAATTTGGTTCCTATATTGATATTTCTCGCAGCAATGATATGGTAACTTTTAAGATAAGATACTTTTGTAGACAACTCATCCATTTTTTTCATACTGAACTTTTATTTTAACTTTAAAAGATTAATTATTCTATTAAATTATTTTCAGTTTGATTTTCTATTTACGCTATGGTTTTCTGTGATCTAAATTTATTTTTACGGCAATTTTTCTTTGTTTTTATTTCTCTGAACCAATTTGTTGATAGAAATAATAATAAATGATGACATGTTTTGAAATGTCCGATGTTGTTAAATAAGAAATCATTGAGTAAATAAGGTGCAATTTTTTTTAATGCCCGTTTTTGTTTTAATGGGAAAATCATAGAGTAAGTAAGTTGGCATGTTTTGAAATGGCCGGTATTGTTTCGCAATTATTGCAATAAATTTTTTTCAAGATTGCCAAGATTCAACGTCTAAGAAAAGTAAAACTGTTAACTATCTTACTGAAGATATTCTGCCTAGGATTTGCAATTGTGAAATTTTAATATTTGTGTCAAGTCTACATGGGATGTAATACTTTCGGACCTCTTATAAGACAATTTGAAAAATAGTTAAAATAATGATTTCTACGTCAATCCAGTGGTCTTGGGTTTTAAAGTCATTAAGCCGGTGCAATTATTTACATTATTTTCAGTGACTTTAACGTAGTTGGAATACATTAATATGTATGTGGAGACTCTTTTAAACAGATTAAATTTTTTTGAAACCTTAGTTAATTTTATTCAACAACATTTTCCTCGGATTTTTGCATATAATTTGAACACTAGAGGTTAACTTACAATTTAAATACCAATTTAACATAATTTCTTTATTAAGTACCTTTTGTAAGGTTGGGTGTATTTTCTCGTTACTTTCATACTGTGCAACGTCAGCCAACATAGCATGTAATGTTTATTTCAAGGTGTAAAATGTTTTCTTCTATTACATTGGATATTTATCATTACTTGTTGATTTTCTTTTTCATATTTTCCAGGGTTAAACGTTATGATTTATATCTCCACATGTTTATAATACTGTTAACACCAATACTAATTTTAGCAGCAGGCTACTACCTTTAAACACGACCTTTCCTACACCTTATTTCACTAATAAGAAAATTAAGACTGTTATTATGGAAGTACAGTACAGGATAAAGTTGCAAATACAGCCATTTTTTAAATTTAAATACAAAAATTGTTCACTAGAAGATTTTTAAATTTTTTTAATATTTTACTTTTGAAGAAATCTTATCTAAACTCTATAAATAATATTTATTGCGACATCAGACGTGAACTTTCAGTACGGTACAATCTTTATTGTTGCTCAGGTTGATTTGTTTACATTAAAAAGTGGCAGGAAACATTACATTATTCTATCAGAAAAAAGTAACTGAGGTTTGAAAAGTTCTCACTTTATCCCGAATTACCTATACTTAGTAGTTGACGCGAATACATAAGTCCCGAATCAGGAAGAGAAGAACAATATTCACCGAAATTATCAGTGGTCGTGATTGTGAAGGCTTGCAGCTACTGCACTTATAAATTAAATGGTTCAATGTATTTATAATGTGAGTTACGTAAATATCCAACTTATTGCCCAACGAAAATTGTAAACATTATTCTTATTACTCTAATGTTTGAATTGCTTGTCTGTTTCGTACCAATTAGCTGTTTGCATGTGCTTGGAATTAGCTGTACTTCTGATCACAAAATGCAGACGTCCGCTGTGTAAAAGCAATTGATAACATAATGTTAGGTTGAAAAAAAAATTGCTTTCAAGTAATCAGTTCAAAATACGTAGTAAATTATACATACGAAAGTTAATGACTACAGTTAAAAAGGCGACGAGCGACACGTTGTCAAGTGAAGTAATGATGCAGGAAGTAGTTCTATGTTGTTGGCAGTCAAGAAGAATCCATTTAAGATATCGTAGGCAAGAATCGACTGAAATATTGACTATTCGTCAACATGATGTGCTTACAAAATCCATACTCGTAGAGTAGATACTCTAAAACCGGTCAAGAACTTTGTGCGAGTACAGTCTACCGGCCTGCAAGATCTGTAAATATTCATCTCGATCTCTTCGCTGGATCTATTCAGGTCTACCATCCTCTAAAATATATATATTGTAACGCGCTTGCGTGCATTTCCACAAAAAAATACAATGTCAGAACGTAGTATTTTCTTTGGACAAGAAGTCTAGAGGTGTTCGTCAATTGTCGCCAGAAGAACGTAATTCAGGTGTGAAATGAATTATATGATTACTAATGATAAGGTCTTCCTTCCGAACACATAAATTTCTAACATTTTTAATTTAGTTGCACGTAGTAAACTTAATGCACAACGCAGCGGTTACGTGTCCGATAACTTTCACTTTGAAATACATTTTTGCTATAACTCCAACACGTCTGTGCAGTATGCTATACATTACTAGTACACAATTGTAATGCCACATACTTATAATGTACCAGTTCCACAGTATATTCTGCACTATCTGAACTTGGTGTAGTTACACATGTCTGCTATATCGGCAACTGAAAAATACCGCTTCTGCAGAATATGTCGGTTTTTTATAAGCCGCCAACATACGGCTCTTCAAGTTTTATGTACGCTCGGAAGAAACCGTTAAACACCCAAGGACTGAGTAGATCTTGATTACACGTAACTAATACTGCAGAGTGGATTATTCTTACTATGTTTTCGTAAACGCCTATAGAGTTGCAACCATGGTCTTAGAAGTACAGGTCTGGACACTCACCTACTATTAAATGCTTTATCTTTGACCCGCTTATGACGGAACGAATCTGCTCGCCCCACTATCGCAATGGTGCTGCTGTAAAAAAAATTGTCGTTATTTTAATCAAAACCCAAGTGTTTAAACATATTCTGGTTAAACTTAAGTAAGTTTGTAATGTTTCTAGTTTAAAAACATGACATATTTAATGTTGGAAAAATAATTAGCAGCACGAGTGTGCTAGTGGCGCCACCAGTTTTCATTCATATTTACGGATAATAAAGGAACTAAAATCAGTCATAAGGGGGTCAATATTTGATAGCAGTGTCCATACTTGAACTTTTGAGGCCGTGGTATAGATCAAATCACTTATACGTATAGTGTGTTCAAGGTGAAGTGAACACTTCTAAGTTTAATACCTTGAAGATTGTTTTTTTCGTTGTACACTTCAACACGTACAATAAACAGGCCTGACACCTCAGTAAATTTGTGCGCAGAAAGTTGGTGAAACGTATTGTCTAAGGTTGCTTTATTTTTTAAGGAGGTCAATATTTGATAGCGGTGTCCAGACCTGAACTTCTAAGGCCGTGGTTGCAGCAGTGTTGTTACACACTCGTTGAAGGACACACGAAGAGAGAGAGAGAGAGAGGGAGAGAGACGCTATGCGACGGACGCGTCACGGAGTCCTGCGACGACGGAGAACTTCTCGCCGCACAGGAACTGCTGTTGCGCGTGCACGCGGCCGGATATGGCGGGGATTAATCACGCGGGACGTTAATAGAAGCGACGAGTTTCCGTCACCGGAAGTGGAAATAATTTCCTCCCTGCGCCCCCTTCCACTCGTGTCGTCTGGCGGCGCCGCCCACTGGTCGATACCCAGGACGCCGAGCGTCGCTAGGCGTCGTCACGTGACTCGCCCCTGAGCGCAACCACTCCCTCCACCCTCCACACACCACCGTCATGTCTGCGGACCTCGAGGTTAGTAGCCCTCCTAACTGGGACAAGCTCCCGCCTATATCCGCCTTCAAATGCGTTACAGTTAAGGTTAATTCTACTACACGTCAGAAAGACACTTTTATTCTTATGGAAGAGTTTGGAACAGGGAAAATGTCTGCCGCTAGTTCCGTTGCTATTGCTAAGGGACCAGAAAAACACGAAATTGTAGTAAAATTACATTTAAATACGGTTAATTTTAAAGTGAAAATAAACCAATTTCGCGTTCCAGGTTATCAACTTTATGTAACTTAAAATTCAGGAAAGCTCTGTGACTGGTCAGTTTCCACATATTACCGGTACCAGAGCTCAAGAGGCAGAAATGTTCCCTGTGACAAACTTATAGCATTGATCTTTCTAACCTGTAGTAGAATTTACCTTAGTTGTAGTGTGTTCGTAAACGGTTTTTTTTGTACGAAACTGTTCCACGGTAGCCCAATCTGCCTACGTAACGCAAAGAAAACACACTCCGAACAAAGTCTGAACCTCATTGTTAAGACACCAAGAACATCAAAAACACTGTTTCTAAGCCCTCCAACATTGCTGAAAACGGCCTTTTTCAGACTGGCGTACTTCAAAATGTACTAACCGGATGTACGTGAGACTCAGATTGTGATATGACATGAACTTTGTTACAGACTTTCCACCAATAAAATTATATAGTCACCGCTTCGTGTCCCAAAGTAAAAATTGTTCGGCGGGAAGCTTGCACGCTAATTCAGCGCTTGGCTCATTGATGTGATGCGGCATTTGTTGCGCGCTTCAAAGTCGACCTTATGACTCCGCCATTTCCGAGCCTCTAATGCGTGAGTAGACGGCGCCCTTAAGGTCTTGGGCCCGAGTTTCTCGGCTTTCGAGAGAATTATTTTTTAAAATGCACACGAGAGTCGCTATCGTAAAATCGCTTCGTAACTTTTGTGCAAATTGGTTTTACTAAGCAATGTAATTTTTCGAGACAAACTGTATGAATAGTATAGCTAATTTATCCATTAAAAGGAAATTTCGTTAATTAACTAATTAGCAACTATTTTGCATTCTTCTGACTCGACAAAATTAGACTATGCAGTTTAAATCAGCCATAACAAAGTTACGAAGCGATTTTACGATATCGGCTCCCATTTATGTTTTAAAAAATAATTGTCGTTAAATGCGAAGAAACTCGGGCCCATGCCCTTAAGGGCCTCGCCTACCACGCTCTAAATTGATACCTTCAGTGACGATCAAACGATACGCTGCAACTGTGAATGTTGAAGTTTATTCTGTTCTCAAATGAAAGGGGTCGAACACTCGTAGCCCATGCATGATATTCCGTCCGTTCCGCTTCAAGAGTTTTAACACAGTGTATGACGTTGTACTGCATTCTCAAGTAATATGATATTGTAAAAACTACAGTGACTGCTATTTTTAACTTGTAAAGTCTACACTAACGAGTTTGTTATGTGTGTAGTAAAGAAATTGTACTATAGGACGTTCACGATAGAGTGAACACTGCATAAAGTTTTCTTTCAGTCGTTTTGCAGCCAACTTTACAATGTTTAGTATGAAAACTTCCATGAAACTAAAAACCAGTGCTAACGATCCATCACTCTCAAAAGTTAACATCTATTGGCCCATTAAAACATATTTCTAAATAATTTCAAGTTCTGCTGAGTGCTCAGCTCATAGTGAACAGACTATAGCAGTAGTGACATAGTAGGACAATGTCTACTTTATATCACGTTAGTAGAACCCGGAAGACGTTGTTGTTCTGCCAATATATAGGCCTATATATATAACTTATATATATATATATATATATATATATATATATATATATATATATATATATATATATATAGTTACACGTATAGCTAAAATTTACACGTGGGCATTTCTCTGAGATCTTTGGATCTTTGGGAAAGAGGTCTTATATTTAGAAATAAAAGAGTTGAATTAAGCTATTGATTTGCTGGGTCACAAAGCTTACAAAAATTCACAAAACAGCAATCAACTATAACTCTCACAACACAATTAGTTATGCACACAATTACTAATGTGCCAGAGAAACGTTAATTAACTTAGACAATTAAAGCACAAACAATGTCTACCATCAATTATTTAAACACTACAAATCACAATAAAAATTCAATCATGTATCCAATCAACAGTCTCTCAAATAGTGACAGTGTACAGCCTTAACAGTCCGCAGTGGTGATGAATCGCCGTGTGCTGTGCAGCACCCCGAGTGCACCACTGTCTTCACTCTTGATGTCTTCGGTTCGACTCCCGTCGCGCACCTCCTTGTTGTCCGTCGACCCGCAGCACCAGTCCCCTTGTTCCGCCCAATACTGCCCCGAAGGTATGAGCCTGCCGGCTCAGAGTAGACTCTGACATCACCAAGATGTCTTCACCAGTCTCTCTCAACAAGCATAACACCTTCCTCTAGCATGACCAATAGCGAACTCTCCCAGATCTGTCGGTTCAGGGTTTATATACTCGGCAAAACAGTTGGGGAATCACCGCATTTCAGGGGTCTAATAATAGACATTACATCATGCTTCGGACGTGACTTTAGTCTCGTAGACCGGACTCATAGGGTTAAGGCGCAGTTGGAACAGGTCTCTATGACGTAGTTCGTTGGGATTCCCACTATGAGGCAGCCAATCTTGTAAATCATGGACTAGCCTAAAAGGCGTTTCGACACAGCCTCCAGCCCTCAGAATCGCAGCATGCAACTATATATATATATGTGTGTGTGTGTGTGTGTGTGTGTGTGTGTGTGTGTGTTCGTCAAATTGCCGACTCCCTCTCCCCTTCTTATTATCTCTATGCCATAAGTGGAAGATAGGTATATAGGTTGATGCTCTACAGTGCCATCTAGTGGCGCGTTGGTGAATTAGAATAAAATATATAGCATATAAAACTTCTAAATGAAAAATACTACACATACGTATGTGCCACGTTTCATGGCGATTGGTGAAACAATGTAGGAGTTTATCGATCTCAAACTTATACATACATGTATACCAACATACATTATATTCACGCACACACGCATAAAGCAACGCCGTATGCGTTGTCGATGCATGGACATAATTTAAAAAATTGACCTTGTGCTCCTCTCCAACATAGAATAACAACCACCACCCTCACGATGCAAGGAAGGAGAACGTAGTAATGATGCTAATTAGTTGTTTTACTTAACACTTTTAACTAATGTTTGCTTAGAGGTTATTCCACACTCGACCCGACGACTAATTTCTAAAGTTTAACAGCAGTGTTAGTTCACAGTCATTGCCTCGGGTTATTTTCTCCACGCTGGGAAAACAACTTTTAACTTCACAAACAGTAACGGAAGTTTTAAACTCATACTCAGTATGAGACACTTGTCACACTCCAGCTTGTATAGGCAGTTCCGGATAAAGTGAACACTAAAAAAAAACTCCGCTTAAGTTCTATTTTCAGCCAATTCGTATATTTCCGCTCGTAACGGCTAACGGCGGGAAACGTCTAGCCTCTCTTGACACGTCACTAGATGTTTGCGTGTGCAAGATAAATTCTGCAATAACTATGAATCGATGCAGTATATAAAAATAATTAATTAATTGTACAAAAATACAATTATAACGATTTTGGTAAATTTTATTTCAGTACTGTTGTATTTAAATAGGAAATCACACGGGACTATATTGCGTAATGTCGCTGCCAACCATACAAGCAGTAAGGCAACTATAGACAATGTTGACTTATATGCAGTAACGGCTAGTGATATTTTTCCAAGGTTAAATTTTTAGTACTCGCTTTATCCCGCATGATCTATAAATAGAGCAAACAATGAACATTGTTACGATACAAGTATCATAACATCAGCATCCATATAGTGTTCCCTGTAAACGTATAGGAACTCGATCGTTATAAAACAACTTTTTATCATACGTAATGTCTTGACATTTCTACACATCGGAGAGGATAGCATACGAATATTATTGTTAACAGTGTAGCTTCGAGTTGGGCGAGAATCCTGGAAGGAGTTCTGACAAGCCGCGACTGTTGAGAACGACCAGACTTGGGAATGCGTTCTCACTAAGGACGATTGCTCTTAACTCACCCGTGTAGTCTGTCTAACGTAAGAATTCCATTTTTAGAAAGTTGTGTTGGCAACCTTTTTTGCACCTGTTTCAAAGGGGAAAAGAAACATTCTGTGTGCCTCTTTCACGGGTGTTTTTTTTATTGTATCTAGAAAACTATACAGTATATCAAAATAAAAGGTATTTTCGTGTAGAATTGTGCACTCACGATAGTCTTCAGATAAACTTCCGTACTGTATAATTGCACAGTCAGTTGTGTGCACTTGCGCATAAACTAATTGTAGCAAAACTGCTGTTACGTGGAAGCCGCTATAAGTAAACATCAAAGTTTATTATAGACATACGCCATTGCGGACGAATGTTGCCGAATTGCAGAAAAACCCACAATAAAACAAAAAGAAAAGAAGAAAGGCTAGTAAGCTGTCGTCAACAAACATAAAACATACCGATAAATTCCTGACAGGAATTTAGACATACCACAGAAAACGACACGAGGACAAGATCGGAGATAGCAACACAAAATTAATTCCTAAGTGGAATATAGTCGACTGGCGCACTGAAAGAACAGTATTGTTATAGGCACCATCCTTCTGTTAAAATAGGGACAACATTTCAGTTTGGTTGTCGATACTATTTGTATTGTTACTACAACAATACGTACTGTATAAGTACCAGTATATTTTGTAGAAGGAACAAAATATCATCTTACTTCTACAGAACACATTGTTGGGAGGATCAATTTAAATTGTACCAACAACATAACTGGACTGTTGTCCCTATTTTAACAGTATTATGGTACCTACAACAAAACTTTTCTTTCAGTGCGAAAGACGACACAAATAAAAAAACAACAAAAGACAGACGAAAAAATAACAAAAACCTAACAAAAAATGGGGTGAGTGGTAAAGACACCAGACGGATCAACGACGACGACAGCACAAATAACGAGAGACAGTAATAGATGCGAACACAGGCAAGACACAACACAGACAAGAAACAGACGGAACTGCTATAAGTAAATGCCTTTACAACCGTCAAAAATGAAATTCTTAGACGACATGGACTATGCAGGTTGTAGTCAAATTGCATGTCAATATTTTGAGGAAACCATCTTCAAATACAGGGAACAAAAAATGTAATACGGGCATAGGTCCACACACGCGCCGTTTCTGCACTACATATCGCAATACATGATGCACGGTTCATAACTAGGTGGGGGGGGGGGGAGATTAAATATCGCCTTTTATGGGTGCAACACACGTTGCGTTTGCTACCGCTGCATTGGAATTATATAGTCACGTCATGCCACAGAAGAAGCATTTAACTTGCTCTGCACTTGCTGAGCTGGAATATGTCGCTGTGGAGTATCACTACAGCAGTACTGTACATTGTACAGCACTCCGCTGTGTCACTAACACACAAACCGTAGGTATAACTGGTTGGTGTTATGCATAAACAGACCAAGTGACAATTTTTAACTATCAGTAACATATGCTATAAGTTTTCCAGATTTGAAACAGTCTTACAAAAAATATTTCAGTCTTTTAAAGTCAATACTTATGACAACAGGATATATTATTAAAATATTTTTTATAAGCCTGTTTCAAAGCAGAAATGTATTTCACATATAGCTTACAATTGGCGCTTGGTCTGTTTATGTATAACACCGTCCAGTGACAACGACAGGCCGCGCGCTTTGAGACATGCGTCATGTATGCTAACTTTACTGCAGAAACGATGAGTTTTCGCACATATGTCCATGTTACATTTTTGTTCCTTCTGATGTGACGCCTGCCCCTCCCGTAATGTAGTCGGTTAGGCACGAGTCTACGGTGCGAGAGGTCATGGGTTCGAATTCCGGCTCGGATATGTATGTTGTGTTGACCCTTCACCTCACTTCACTCTCATAGGCTCTTAAGACCTTGTTTTTTAGGATATCAGTACCTGCTATCTTTGAATTCTTCAATTTTATATGTAAGTTACATGCAATGAGATTCATTAAAATTTCCCGTCTGATATGGCAATGATTTTTCTTGCTTAAGTTTCACCAAAGTTTCACACCTCACTTTAGATTTTGAATAGTAACCTTCCAGAGGTAGAATGTATTTTTTAAACGTATGCTCATAGGTGTAGTCTAAGAAATAGTAGTCAAGGAATGTAAACTGTGTAAAATGAACTAAACTATTCCCTCTGTCTTGTCGAATCCTCAAAAATTATATAAAATTTGTAGACCAAATGAAATGCAGAAGTTCCATTATTCTACAATATCGGGTTCTGGCCCTCCTTAAAGGGCCGTACAATCCTCTCACCTCACCTCTAGGATTGTTTCCCCAAAATAAACGAGCCCAGGTGGTGCAAGGGTAAAACATTGGACTCGTATGCGGGAGGACCCGGGTTCGATCCCCGGCTCCGGCCATCCTGATTACGGTTTTCAATGGTTTTCCGAAGTCTCTCCAGGCGAATGCTGGGATGGTTCATTAACAAAGGCCATGGCCGACTCCTCTCCCAGCTCCGGTCATTGTACCAAGTTATGTCACCGTCTACAATGACCTCGCTGTCGACGAGACGTAAAGCCTATTTACCTTACTTTTACCAAAATATTGACATGTAATTGTGACAACAGCCTGTATAGTATGCCTACTTGCGGAGGTCGAGAGTCTCTATAGCGGACCTCAGGCAGCGACTATCAGTGGCAGTGGGATGTGGAGGGTGAAGGGAGGGGGGCAGTAACGGCGGTCTGCAAGCTGGGGGCAGATTATTTACGCCGCGCGCCACAATGAAAGTAATGAACTGCCCCCGCTAGCTCGCCGAGACACTACGTCCTCGACAATGGCGCCGCTCGCCTTGGCACGCGCTTCCTCCTGCAATTTGTCGATCGCCATTTGTCAGTGCCAGGCCGGCCACGTGACCAGCCCGGGGGAGCCGCCCCTGGGATAAACAATCCAATTAAAGCCGGCGTTCAGTCTTCCTCACCTTCTGCTAGGATTATACAGCCTCTCCGCGGGTCTCTTTCACGACCAGGGCGTGCGAAACTCTTGCCGCGGTATCGAGGACCCTTTACAGTCGCGTGCGAACCCCTCTCATATCCTATCATGAACCCCTCGCCGTAGATAAATGATTCCTTCTCGGTCATGCTTGCCCTCGTACTTGAGTTAATTACCGCCATTGAGCTGTGGGCTTCCTGCTTGATGGCTTGCACTTCACTCTGGCTTGATCGGCGACACTAGGCGCATTTTGGCGGGTGCATTGGTAGCACGTTTCAGGACCAGAGCATTTTCGCGACTCCGGTAGCAGCAGTGTTTACAAATGCACTGCAAGTAGTTTGCTGCCATTTTACGGCTTTTGGTTACCTGAGCAGCGAGGTGGGTTACACGGTTCCTTTTTAGGGAAAGGCTGTTGTTCGGTAATTTGTTTGTGTATAATGCACAGGCAGGCCTGGATTTGTAATTTAGCTCGTCAATGTAAAGTAGTTCATACTGTAGCAAGCTATTTTCATATTAGCATACGACAAAATAATTTAAAGAGAAATTTCGAAACTCCCGCCCGACTCAGGCGATTTCGGTGACAAATAATCATTTTCGCGAGATTTTTAAATGTTTACTGTAATGGGAGTTTGTGATAAGAATTTATTGGTTTGTGGACACAAGCCATTGCCAGTGGCGTATGTCCACAAATCAATAAATTCTAATAATTTTCGCGCTGACTTGTAAATGCAAATGTTCCTGTGCAAACACCAGTAACCAGCCTATTACCGATTCAACCGCGAAAATACGCATATTGTCAATGTGTATACAGCATTGTGTGAAGTTTGTGGTACGTCCCACATTCTATGTTTAGAGACACACTGGTTATTCGCGAAAGTACTTAAAGACAACATAGTCTTCAATAAATTGTAGTATCTTTATTATGTTAATAATGGACGATGTAATTTGTTACACGTGTGAAGTGTTTTGTGACAAATCGCACGTGTTCTGTATTGATGACGTGCAGTTCTAACTGGGGCATGTTGAAGTGAGAAACGTTGCTTCAAGTATACGACATAGACGGTTGGGGATAAAGTGAGCACTCAAGAAAGCCGTGCTAGATTTATATTTTCAGCCAATTGGGATCTTTCCGGGCGTAACGGCTAACGACTAGGAATATCTTCTTACCTCTCTGGACACGTCACTTAAAGCTTATATATATTTTTTAACCTAATGGCGTGCAAATATTTAACTCTGGTTTTTTTCTTTACTTGCAGTATTCATTCATATGTAAAAGCCGTTGAAAATTTTTAGTACATCTAGATAACTAATGA